>RXON01003869.1:0-118325 GCA_009667805.1 Leptobrachium leishanense
TGTTTTACACATGTCCCTGATCTGATCTTCCATCTCCATACAGAAGGAATAACATCATTCAGATTCCCAGGAAGATCTCTTGCTGTAATAGCAAGGGTTAACGAGTCAGACAAACCCTCCAGAAAACAGGACACCAGAGTTTCATTATCCCAATTAACCTTGGCAGCAAGTGTCGGAAAATCAACAGAGTATTCCAACACAGTTCTGTCTCCTTGACTTAACCTCATTAACCGTTTAATAGCAGGATTTGTTTTTCTGGAAGGGTTAAACACACTTCTTAAAGTGGTAACAAATTCCTCGCAGTTATTTATTATGGGATTTTTTGACTCCCATAATGCAGTAGCCCAGTCTAAGGCCTTGTCTCTGAGATGGTTAAAAAGAAAACACACTTTAGCTCTGTCAGTTATACACATATGAGGATTTAACTCAAAACATTGATTCAGAAATCCTCTACATGCAGCAGCCTCACCACTGAAAGTAACAGAGGGCAACATTTGCACTGGAACAGTGGATTTAACCATAGAAGTGTCAGAATGGGTTACAGGAGCAGGTGAGGGAGACTGCACGCAATCTGTATTCTCCAAGAGCGTTTCCAGCAACCCTGCAAAGTGATACATCTTGGCATCAGCCTCCCTTATATGGGTACAGCAAGCAGTAAACTGCTGGGCAATGTCTGCAAGGTCCATGGCCCTGACGTAATGTAAGGATATAGAGTCACCCAGCACGCAGACAAAACCCAGAAAGGCAAGAAAGAACCCTAAACTGAGAAGCTGGTCCTTAGAATGGCCAGGTACTAATCTAAAATATATAGAAGTACAGATCAGGGACAGGAGAGATAACGTAGTAATAACAAGCCAGAGGTCGGTACACGAGATAAACATATGCCAAGGGATAATGCAGAAAACAGTCAATATACAAGCCAGAAGTCAAACCAGAAAAACAATATGCATAAGCTATAGAAACGCGCTGAGGGCTAGAAATAACCACGTCAGGGCCCAGAGCACAGACTGTGACTGATATTTAAAGGCCTAGATCCCTGACCAGGTGCGGCAATCAAAGTGGCCTGATTCAGAGACTGGCGCCCTCTCTGTTGGGAAGGCCGCACTGCAGGAGCACCAGCAGGCATGACACCCTGGGACCAATATTTTGGATGGTTCAAGGGATGGCGCCAGGCCCTAACCCAACTAGGCATTATTGTACTGTTAATTATCCTTTGCATTCCCATCATTGTTTATTGTCTTATGCCCTGTTTAAAGCAAATGATGAACAAAGCCACTTCGGCTAAAATGATGCTCTCTATCCACCATCCTCCATCTAACACCCCCGAGGATTATTCCCGCTATGTGCAATTGCGCCGCGTCACCCGCAGCAGGCAAGAAGAAGGAATCATCTAGGGGCAGGAGAGAAAAGGAGTGGATCTGGGAGACTGTCATGTGTTACCCGTTCCGTGACAGGTACTAACCCCCCCCGTTCTGACTCTACTCGTGTGGGTAAACGAGGCATTCGTTCCCCTGCCCACCCTGTCCAAGACATAACTTGAAAGAATCATGTGTTAAAGCAACTGATTCTAAGAGGGGATTGAGGGGAACGGGACCACCACGCTCCTTGCACTGACCGGTAGCAAGCTATATGTATTTATTTGGTAGAATTTAATATGGGCCATATATCCAGAGTCCTTAGTTATAGGTTTTGATTCTTTGTAAGTTGCAAGTACTAAAGCAGAAGTACCGTTTCCTGTCTAGGGTGCATGATCTCTATCTAAACTGCAAGACAGTTTTGTTTCCCTGGGCAACCGCCTGAAGATCTTTTGTGAAATATTACTGATTTCCCCAAAAGGATGCTTGCACACATCATGGGACTTTCCGTGAACGCCCTTGTCTGATCCAATCACTGACGGACAACGCTTATGCTTCTGTATTCTCGTATGTATAAATAAAGCGGCATTTCCGTGATAAGGGCAGAAATGTACTTTGAATGACCATAAGCCTTTTTGTGCATTATTTGTCATTGAGATACTTTCTCCAAGCGCTGAAGAAATCTTAATCCAAGGTGTCAGCTCGAGACAGGGTTTCGGGATAAGAGGAAGGACAGACAGGAGACCATTTATTCTCTACACCCTCCTTTCATCTCTCTCTCCTCTCCTTCTCCTTCCCCTCTCTCTTCTTCCCCCTCTCTCTCTACTTCCCGTGCTCTCTCTCCTTCCACCTCTCTCTCTCCTTTCCCCTATCTCCTTTCCTTCCCCCCTCTTTCCTTTCCTTCCCTTTCTCTCTCTCCTTTCCTTCCCTCTCTCTCTCTCCTTTCCTTCCCTCTCGCTCTCCTCTCCTTCCCTCTCTCCTCTCCTTCCCTCTCTCTCTCTCCTCTCCTTCCACCTCTCCTCTCCTTCCCCCTCTGTCCTTCCCTTCCCCCTCTCTCTCCTTCCCTCTTTCTTTCTCCTTCCCCCTCTCTCCTCTCCTTTCCCCCTCGCTCTCCTTCTTTCTCTTCTCCCTCTCTCTCTCTTTCCTTCCCCACCTCTCTCCTTTCTTCCCCCTCTCTCTCCATCCTTCCCCCTCACACAGGGCAATTCAAGTATTTTCATGAAAAACTGTTTTCTGCTCAGTAAATCAAAGTTCAGCAGTTCCTTGAAAATCCCATTGAAATGAATAGGGATTTAGTGCAAGTTTTCCAAAAGGCCGTTCCTTTAGCAAATTCCATTCCAACTCTAACTTGTCTGTTGACATGAAAGGACAACAGGGCAATTCAAGTCTTTTTATGAAAAACAGTTTTCTGCTCAGGAAATAAAAGAACAGCAGTTTCTAGAAAATCCCATTGAAATGAACAGGGATACATTTGGTGCAAGTTTTCCAAAAGGCCGTTGCAATAGCAAATTGCATTCCAACTCTAACTTATGTGGTACCATGAAAGGAACAGGGGCAATTCAAGTCTTTTCATTAAAAACTTTTTTCTGCTCAGAAAATCATGGTACAGCAGTATCTAGAAAATCCCATAGAAATGCAAAGGAATACATTTGGTCCAGGTTTTCTAAAAGGCTTGTGAGGCTTGTGGGAAACTCCAACTTGCTTGTGCGTTACCATGAAAGGAGGAAAGGGCAATTTAAGTCTTTTCATGAAAAACTGTTTTCTGCTCAGGAAATCAAAGAATAGCAGTTTCTTGAAAATCCCATTGAAATGAATAGGAAAACACATGAAGAAAGTTTTCCAAAAGGCCGTTGCGTTAGCAAATTCAATTCCAACTCCAACTTGTGCGTTATCACAAAATCAAAGAATAGCAGTTTCTTCCTTCACCCCTCTCTCCTTCCTTCCCTACTCTCTCCTCTCCTTCTTCCCCCTCTCTCCTCTCCTTCCTTCCCCCTCTCTCCTCTCCTTCCTTCCCCCTCTCTTTCCTTCCCCTTTCTCCTCTCCTTCCTTCCCCCTCTCCTTCTCCCTTTCTCTCCTCTCCTTCCCCCTCTCTCTCCTTCCCCCTCTCGTCTCCTTCTCCCTTTCTCTCCTATCCTTCCCCTCTCTCTCTCTCCTCTCCTTCGCCCGCTCTCTCCTCTCCATTCCTTCTCCCTCTCTCTTCTCTCCTTCAACCTCTCTCCTCTCCTTTTCTTCCCCCTCTCTCCTCTCCTTTTCTTCCCCCTCTCTCCTTCCACATCGCTCTCCTTCCCCCTCTCCTCTCCTTCCCCTTTGCACTTCTTCCCCTCTCTCTTCTTCCCCCTCTCTCCTCTCTTTCCCCTCTCCTCTCCTTCCCCTTCTCCTTTCCTTCCCCCTCTCTCCTCTCATTCCCTTCTTTCTCCTCTCCTTCCTTCCCCCTCTCTATCCCTTCCTTCTCTTTTCCTTCCCCCTCTCTCCTTCTTTCCCCCTCTCTCCTCTCCTTCCTTCCCCCTCTCTTTCCTTCCCCTCTCTCCTCTCCTTCCTTCCCCCTCTCCTTCTCCCTTTCTCTCCTCTCCCTCCCCCTCTCTCTCCTTCCCCCTCTTGTCTCCTTCTCCCTTTCTCTCCTATTCTTCCCCTCTCTCTCTCCTCTCCTTCGCCCTCTCTCTCCTCTCCTTCCACTTTCTCTCCTCTCCATTCCTTCTCCCCCTCTCTCCTTCCCCCTCTCCTCTCCACCCCCTCTCCTTCCCCTCTCTCTCCTCTCCTTCCCCTCTCTCTCCTCTCCTTCCCCCTCTCTCCTCTCCTTTTCTTCCCCCTCTCTCCTTCCACATCTCTCCTTCCCCCTCTCCTCTCCTTCCCCTTTGCACTTCTCCCCCCTTTCTCTTCTTCCCCCTCTCTCCTCTCCTTTCCTTCCCCCTCTCCTCTCCTTCCCCTTCTCACTTCTTCCCCCTCTCTCTTCTTCCCCCTCTCTCCTCTCATTCCCTTCTTTCTCCTCTCCTTCCTTCCCCCTGTCTTTCCCTTCCTTCTCCTTCCTTCCCCCTCTCTCCTTCCTTCCCCACTCTCTCCTCTCCTTCCTTCCCCCTCTCTATCCCTTCCTTCTCTTTTCCTTCCCCCTCTCCTTCTTTCCCCTCTCTCTCCTCTCCTTCCCCTCTCTCCTCTCCTTTCCTTCTCCTCTCTCCTTCCCCCTCTCCTCTCCATCCCCTTTTCTTCCCCATCTCTTTCCTATCCTTCCCCATCTCCTCTCCTTCCCCCTCTCTCTCCTCTCCTTTTCTATCCCCTCTCTCCTTCTCCATCTCTCTCCTTCCCCCTCTCCTTTCCTTCCCCCTCTCTCCTTTCCTTTCCACCTCTCCCTCCTTTCCTTCCCTCTCTCTCTCTCTCTCCTCTCCTTCCCTCTCTCTCTCCTCTACTTCCCTCTCTACTCTCCTTCCCCTCTCTCCTTCCCCATCTTTCTCCTTCCCCCTCTCTTCTCCCTCTCCCTCATTTCCTTCCCCCTCTCTCCTCTCCTTCCCTCTCTACTCTCCTTCCCCCTCTCTCCTCTCCTTCCCCCTCTCTCTCCTCTCCTTCCCTCTCTACTCTGCTTCCCCCTCTCTCTCTCCTTCCTTCCCATCTCTCTCCTTCCCCCTCTCCTTTCCTTCCCACTTCTCTACTTTCCTTCCTCCCTCTCCTTCCTTTCATTCTCTCCCTCCTTTCCTTCCTTCCCTCTCTCTCTCCTCTCCTTCCCTCTCTCACCTCTCCTTCTCCTTCCCCCTCTCTCTCTCCTTCTCCCTCTCTCTCTCCTTCCCCCTCTCTCTCCTTCCCCCTCTCTCTCCTCTCCTTTTCTTCTCTCTCTCCTCTCCTTTTCTTCTCTCTCTCCTTTCCTTTTCTTCTCTCTCTCCTTTCCTTCCCTCTCTCTCTCCTCTCCTTCCCTTTCTTTCTCCTCTTTTTCCCTCTCTCTCCTCTCCTTCCCTCTCTCTCCTCTGCTTCCTCTCTCTCTCCTCTCCTTCCTTCCCTTCCTCCTCTCCTTCCTTCCCTTCCCCTCTCTCTCCTTCCTTCCCCCTCTCCTCTCCCTCCTTCCTTCCCTTCCCCCTCTCTCTCCTTCCTTCCCCCTCTCCATTCCTTTCCCACGCTCTCTCCTTTCCTTCCCCCTCTCTCCTCTCCTTTCCTCTCTCTCCTCTCCTTTCCTCTCTCTCCTCTCCTTCTCTCTCTCTCTCCTTTCCTTCTCCACTCTCTCTCCTTTCTTTCCTCCTCTCTCTCCTTTCCTTTCCCCCATTTCTCTCTCCTTTCCTTCCGTTTCTCCTTTCCTTCCTCTCTTCTCCTTCCCCCTCTCTCTCTCCTCCCACCCTCTCTCTCTCTCCTTCCCCTCTCCTCCGCCCCTCTCTCTCTCCTTCACCCCTTTCTCTCCTTCCCCTCTCTCTCCTTTCTCTTTCTCTCCTTCCCTCTCTCTCTCCTTCTCCTCTCTCTCCTTCTCCTCTCTCTCCTTCCCCCACTCTCCTTCCCCCACTCTCTCTCCTTCCCCCTCTCTCTCTCATTTCCTTCCCTCTCTCTCCTTTCCTCTCACTCTCCTCTCCTTCCCTCTCTCTCCTTTCCTCTCACTCTCCTCTCCTTCCCTCTCTCTCCTTTCCTTTACTCTCTCTCCTTTCCTTTCCTCTCTCTCTCCTTTCCTTTCCTCTCTCTCTCCTCTCCTTCCCCCTCTCTCTCCTTCCTTTCACCTCTCTTTCCTCCTTCCTTCCCCCTCGCTCCTCACCTCTCCCCTCTCCTCTCCTTCCCTTTCTCCTCTCCTTCCACCTCTCCTCTCCTTCCCCCTATGTCCTTCCTTTCCCCCTCTCCGTCCTTTCCTTCCCTCTCTCTCTCCTCTCCTTCTCTCTCTACTCTCCTTCCCCTCTCTCTCTCCTCTCCTTCTCTCTCTACTCTCCTTCCCCTCTCTCTCCTTCCTTCCCTTCCCCCTCTCTCTACTTCCTTCCCCATCTCTCTCCTTCCCCCTCTCCTTTCCTTTCCCCCTCTCTCCTTTCCTTCCCTCTCTCTCCTCTCCTTCCCTCTCTTCTCTCCTTCTCCTTCCCTCTCTCTCCTTCCCTCTCTCTCCTCTCCTTCTCCTTCCCCTCTCTCTTCTTCCCCCTCTCTCTCTACTTCCCGCGCTCTCTCCTTCCCCCTCTCTCTCCTTTCCCCTATCTCCTTTCCTTCCCCCCTCTTTCCTTTCCTTCCCTTTCTCTCTCTCATTTCCTTCCCTCTCTCTCCTTCCTTCCCTCTCTCTCTCTCCTTCCTTCCCTCTCTCTCTCTCCTTCCTTCCCTCTCTCTCTCTCCTTTCCTTCCCTCTCGCTTTCCTCTCCTTCCCTCTCTCCTCTCCTTCCCTCTCTCTCTCCTCTCCTTCCACCTCTCCTCTCCTTCCCCCTCTCTCTCCTTCCCCCTCTATCTCCTTCCTTACCTTCCCCATCTCTCTCCTTTCCTTCCTCCTCTCTCTCCTTCCTTCCCCCTCTCTCTCCTTCTTCCTTGCCCCCTCTCTCCTCTCCTCTCCTTCCCCCTCTCCTCTCCTTCTGTTATCAAATTCCATTCCAACTCTAACCTGTGCGTTACCATGAAAGTAACACAGGGCAATTCAAGTCTTTTCCTGAAAAACAGTTTTCTGCTCAGGAATTCAAAGAATGGCAGTTTCTTGAAAATACCGTTGAAATGAATCCCTCCTTTCTCCTCTCCTTCCCCCTCTCTCTCCTTCCTTCCCCTCTCCTTCCTCCTTTCTCTCCTCTCTGTTCCCTATATCTCCTCTCCTTCCCTCTCTCTCTCCTTTCCTTTCCTCCTCTCTCTCCTCCTCTTTCCTTCTCCCCGTCTCTCCTTCCCCCTCTCTTCTCATTCTCCCTCTCCTTCCCCCTCCCTCTCCTTCCCCCTCTCTCTCCTTCCCCCTCTCTCTCCTTCCCCCTCTCTCTCCTCTCCTTCCCTCTCTCTCCTTCCCTCCTTCTTTCTCCTTCCCCCTCTCTCCTCTCCTTTCCCCCTCTCTCTCCTTCTTTCCCTTCCCCCGCTCTCTCCTTCTTTCCCTTCTCCCTCTCTCTCCTTCTTTCCCTTCTCCCTCTCTCTCTCCTTTCTTCCCCCCTCTCTCTCCTTCCTTCCCCCCTCACACAGGGCAATTCAAGTATTTTCCTGAAAAACTGTTTTCTGCTCAGTAAATCAAAGTTCAGCAGTTTCTTGAAAATCCCATTGAAATGAATAGGGATACGCTTAGTGCAAGTTTTCCAAAAGGCCGTTCCGTTAGCAAACTCCATTCCAACTCTAACTTGTCTGTTAACATGAAAGGACAACAGGGCAATTCAAGTCTTTTCATGAAAAACTGTTTTCTGCTCAGAAAATAAAAGAACAGCAGTTTCTAGAAAATCCCATTGAAATGAACAGGGATACATTTGGTGCAAGTTTTCCAAAAGGCCGTTGCAATAGCAAATTGCATTCCATCTCTAACTTATGTGGTACCATAGAAAACCACATGAGAATAGAAGTTTCTTGAAAATCCCATTGAAATGGGATTGTGTGTAACTTGTGTGTTACCATGAATGGAACAAAGGGCAATTCAAGTCTTTTCATTAAAAACTTTTTTCTGCTCAGGAAATCATGGTACAGCAGTATCTAGAAAATCCCATAGAAATGCACAGGGATAAATTTGCAAGTTTTCCTAATGGCTTGTGAGGCTTGTGGGAAACTCCAACTTGCTTGTGCATTACCATCAGGGCAATTCAAGTCTTTTCATGAAAAACTGTTTTCTTCTCAGGAAATGAAACATCACCAGTTTCTTGAAAATCCCATTGAAATGAATAGGGAAACACATGGGGCAAGTTTTCCAAAAGGCCGTTGCGTTAGCAAATTCCATTCCAACTCTAACTTGTGCGTTACCATGAAAGGAACACAGGGCAATTCAAGTCTTTTCATTAAAAACTGTTTTCTGCTCAGGAAATCATGCTACAGCAGTATCTAGAAAATCCCATAGAAATGCAAAGGAATACATTTGGTGCACGTTTTCTAAAAGGCTTGTGAGGCTTGTGGGAAACTCCAACTTGCTTGTGCGTTACCATGAAAGGAGGACAGAGCAATTTAAGTCTTTTCATCAAAAACAGTTTTCTGCCCAGGAATAGGGATGAGCTGTTCGGTTCGATCAGTTCGGAGTTCGATTCGAACTTTGGTTGTTCGAAAGTTTGCGAACTTCGAAGTTTTTGGGTGTGTTAGGTTCGAGTTCGCAAAATTTTTTTTTTTGAAAAAGTATAAAAAATGCTTAAAAAATAATAAAAAATCTAGAAATAAAGAATTCTTTACTGCAGAATATTATATGCAATGGTTTATTAGATATTGAATTAAAAACTAATGTGTACGTGCAAAGATTCTAACCTCTAATTGACCTGTGTTTTTCAAACGACATAACAACAGGTGTTTTTAGTCTGGTCTAATGTATTTGATACATTGTATGTAGAATGAAGGTGTGGTGTCTGGTTCTGAGTAAGAAGTGTTAATTTCCCTCCTTCTTCTAATATGCTGCATTTAACTGCTGTGTGAAAACAACAAAATTTCCTCATTGCCCGCTTTTAACATCTAAAGCAATACTATTTCTCACCTCGGGATTAAACATTCACAGGTGTTATGGAAAGTTTGGTCTTTGCGCACAAAGTCCTGGTGCACTAAAAAGGTACACTTCAGTATTAAAGTGCCCCCAGTACAAACAAGTCCGTCGCTATAAAAAACACGCTCTATTCAGTTCTTTCTGTATAAGGCACAAAGTACTTCTCTATCCCAGGAAGAATCAGACAGACACGCTGCTTCAAGCTGGAAATCCTCTGGCCAACTGGGGCTGAGAGCCCCTTGTCCGCTTAATTTATTAGACAATAGGACAACGCCCAGTGGCTAACTGGCTTTACAATCAGGAACCAGTTAGACCGGTAATTACATTTACATATCATAAGGACAGGGGAGTGGACTGGGATGACCGACCAGCCCCCTGTACATGACTCATCCCTGAGTAATGGACATTGTACCCGTCAGCCATGTTTGTCCGACCATCCCCCATCACTGTCAGTATGGACCCCATTCAATACTGATCAAATCTGATCAGTATTAAGTGAAGATCAGTCTACTTGTTCTTATGGATTTGCGACATATATCTGTGGAGACATTACAGCTATTGTCAGTACACGGTACGAGTGTACAGACAAGGCTTAAATGTCTTAAAAGCAGGTATGTATCCAGAAAGGGATAGCGTAGCCACAACAGAGATATAATACGTATCTCTCGTTATGCAGACTTCACTTCTCCAATATGCATAGACATTGGGAAGTAAGAAGCCCAGCGCATTGCACTTAGTACTCACAAACCGCCAAACGTCTACACACACTGAGAACACGTCTCTAAACCCAAGAGAAGGTTTTCATACTGACGGTTTTGCCGCTGGTTTGGATTTAAACCCAAGTACACTCTGCTAGAGCGTTTCTCTGTTTAAAAATCCGACACACGGAGACAGATGACAACTTATAACACACACACATCCTAGAATATAATGTCCACATAATAAAATTTCCACAACACAGGGTTATTCAGAGAGCGGTGAAAAGCAGGAGAATAACTGGAGAATAGGGATGAGCTGTTCGGTTCGGACGGTTCGGAGTTCGCATCGAACATAGCCTGTTCGATTGTTCGCGAACTCCGAACATTTCCGGGTGTTCGCCGAGTGTTCGACCACAATGGACCACAATGCACTTTCCCACTGGCCTGAAGCTCGTAATTGGCTACAGCTTTGCACCTGACCACAGGTCTGGTGCAAGACAGGTTCAACACTATGCCAATCACGGCTCAGAGTCCTGATTGGGCAAATTTTGCCCAATCATGGGCTCACAGAGGTAAGTCCCACAGCACACTATATAAGGTTTCCACACAGTGCTTCTGCACACATTTGAGAGGAGATTTCAGAGGAGATAGTTGTTATGTGTTCTTACTCCCGGTCTGCCACGCTACTGGGGGGGACTGGGGGTCTCATTTCTACCAAATATCTGTGAATTGAGGTGATCTGTCTCTTGTCACTGCCAGCAAGTCTTTTTGGGGTCACAAATTTCTACAAAATATCTGGGAATTGAGGTGATCTGTGTCTTGTCACTGCCAATGAAATAGATATGGAAAAACGGGAATCTGTAGAGGTAAAAAACAACTCATAGCGCATACAGATATAAAAGGGGTTGTACAAGAGATGCCCCTGCTAGGATAGCACTCACAGGATATAAAATCTTTAAAACTTATCGTCTCAACGGAGATTTTTTACACCACGTCTGCTGCTCATAGAATATTTGGTCTGGAGATCCTTGCCGCCATAGGAACCACCAATCACCATCCAGAGTCAAAACAGGATTTTATTCAGGGTGTGTAAAATAAACATAAAATAACATAAAAACAATGGATCCAACGCGTTTCGTGCGATAAACGCACTTCCTCAGGGATAAAATATTGAGTACAAACAATGTATAATGTCGGGTATATTAGAGACAAAGGATTTTAAAATGGACGCTTGTAGCCATTTTGTTTTTAAAGACAGTTTTTCTTTCAAAATATTCTCTAGGTTTAGAAATGAACGAGATTTTTTTTACAGAGTTCATTCCTGGGTGAAGTCTTTTAAGAAGTCCCAGACATAAAGGAACCTAGAATGAATGTGAGATAATGTTAAGACGTGTCATAAGTAAATTTATTGGTCTGTCTTAAGTTTTTAAAACAAAAGAGATTTTGTCTTTTGGGTATAGGAAAAAGAGTTAAAAGTTCTCTACTATAGATTTATATTCACAAAATATATGTTTATAATCAAGGTATATTTTATTATAATTACAGTATGAAATATATGCTCCAAAAAATATTGTAGAAAGTATAATTGGTAAATAATAAAAATTACTAAAGAATAGATTCTGTGAGTTAACCAGGAAAGAATTTAGCTGATAAAAGCAACCAAAAGGGAGGAGAGCTATAAATCAGATGGAGACACTGTGTTTAAAGTGACTGAGAAGAGAAGGTCTTTAAGTCAGTCTGACCTTGTTGACCCGAGATAAGAATTAAAAAAAAAAAAGAAATGGTGGAATTAATTGGAATTAATAAAAGAAGTTCAATACTGCCCTCTAGAGGATAGTAAAAATTATTAATTAACCATGACGTCAAATTGGCTATAATAAGCGGCAAGGCTCTTTGTGAGGCAGTCGGGAGATTCCAGCAGTCAGACTCACATCGCCATGCACTCAGATGTCCATTATACATGACACTCTGAGAAGTCGGAGATTTCAGCAGACAGACTCACATCGCAATGCATTCAGACGTCCAATACACATGACACTCCGAGTCGGAGAATCCAGCAGACAGAGATTCACATCGCAATGCATTACACATGACCCTCTGAGAGTCCAAGATTCCAACACTCAGACTCACACCACGATGCAGGCAGGTCCCAAGACATGAGGCAATCAATATTCTCACCAACTCAATAACTCACATGCATTGATTATCTGAGATCGATAATCTTCACACATTCCAAAAATTATTACATCAGGAATTCCAAGGCAGACTTATCAACATCCAAATTGGACAGGTAATGTATGAAATAAGGAATTAATGTAAAAATATATTTGTAGAGATTTTTGCAACGTAGACTGAGACTTCTCGGATACGGTTAAAATCCAAATTCTAAGTAATTCTATTCTGCAGATAGGAATAAATCCTTATATCCACTTCTTAATATTTCTAACAGAAATGTTGCAAGATTGATACCAATATATATATTGAATTTGGAAATTACTGTGATTAACCCCTTCACTGCTGAGCAATTTCACGTCTTAAAAAAACAAATTTTTCCTTTCTTTAATATTATTGTTATTTTTTTTTCTCTTTACTTTAAACATGGTCATGTTTGGTATCATTGGAAAGGCCTTTCTAATGATACCAAACATGACCCTGCTAGCTGAAAACAGTCAGGTGGTATCGGGGTTCAAAGTAACCCCTATCTCCACCGCTATCTTTCCTTAGGAGTCAATAAGGACATTCCCCACACGTCCTCAGCAGTGAAAGGGTTAAAATTAATAAGCAAGGAATTATAGTACTACAAAATAAAAAGCAAAAGATTAGAAGTTTAATTCTCGAGATTAGGGGAGGATTCACTAAATAAGTTTTTATTAATTTAGCTCATTTTTTATTGATCCATGTAGTATAGAGATATATATATATATCTATAAGAGCTGGCTGGTTAAACATTGTTTGCTGGGAAATGCATGTTGTATTAAGCAGAAATGTTTATTAACCATTTGTGTATTAGTTACTAACTGATAAGGTAAATGATATTAATCATATATGCAGTTACTAACCGGAGATACATATATTGTGAAGCTAGTTTTTATATACTGATGGATTGTGGATTATAAATTGTTGTTTATGATATGAGATTTGAAACTTTTTTGTATACGTAATAAATATATTTTTTATCAGATTATTGATTATTGTATTTTTCAAAGCAAAACACAGACAATTAAAAGAATTCAGGATAATTTCTAAGAGATATAGACGATTGATATTTGTGTCTCGTATAAGTTTCTTATGAAATAATAATCCCTGATATATTGGAGGCAACTGCCGAGGTAGGTCCAGTAAGTCCAATATAGACATATTGGAGGCTTGGCTGATAAATCCAATATATATAAACGTGTTGTATTCACGTGCAGAGATTATATCCGACAAATTGGAGGCACTGTACCGAGATTGTAGTTTTTGTTTGGAATATAATTGTCAGTATTGTCTGATTAGACAGAGATAAAATATATATATATATATATATTTTGATTCCTTATTGTATTTTGACTTGTGTTTTTTACGGTTATCTACTAAACAGTGTAAAAATGTCAGAGTCAGAAACTGAGACTCATGAAGATGTAGAGAAATAATATTGATAGATGTTATGTCTTATCTAAAGGACAAGTTACACGTCACAAACGATTTATTTGATTGGATAAAAGAATTGCAATCAAATATATCGAATTATGTTGATTCAATCTGGTCAGATCAATCAAATTTTCTTGAGTGTTTGCGAAAGATAAGTGCAGCCACAAATAAAAAGGACAAAGAAATGTTTGCTTTAAAAATTGTGCCTGAATGCATATACTTGATCGCAGAAATGAACAAGAGATTGAGTGATGACAAAGAAACCAGAGACAGATTAGAAAATAAAAATTGTGACTTGCATGAAACCGTAAATAAATTAAAAGATGAGTCAGAACGAATGATAATGGGATTGAAGGTGTGTGCAAGAGAAAAAGATCAATTGCAAGATGAGATTGCTCAATTATCCAAATTAAATAAGGGGCTAAACAAACAATTAGCGAGAATGAAATGGGAACATGAGAAATTCGCTGATGAGTTACGTCAGGTTGAAACTGATGTTCGAAGGGTTAAAAATTCTTCGTTAGAGAAGTTCCCTTTGAAAGCTTTAAGCCATACATCACTGATTAGACCTGGGGACGGCTCTGTTTATCTGAAAAGCCAGAGTAAGCAGAGTGAAAATGAAAGTGAAAGTAAATCTCATGATAAAAAAGAGCAAAGCTTCTTACACAGGAGTATTCCAAATCACATCACTCTAGCCAGCCACAGCCTATTAAGAAATATCATAAAGTTAATGATTTAACGAAAATTATTAATTTCTTGAAAACCTCAGTAGGCATCTTTGATGTTAAAGCATCGTCACAAATAATTGGTCATTTGAACATGTTTGAAGAAGCTATGGGAATTAATTCAGATGCTCAGAAAATTGAGTTGATCCCATGGGTCTTTGAAAGCAAACATAGGTATTTTTTCCAGTCTTTGAAAGAATCTGGTATAAGGAAATGGAGTAAAGTAGTTTCTGAGGTCAAATCTGAATTTGGGCCTCACCGTACCAGTCTAGCTGCGAAAAGAGCAATTTTAACTCTAAAATGCAGACCTAATCAAAGCCCCCGTGAATTTCTTTCAGTCCTTAAAAATGCGTACAGCTTGGCTGAAAGAAACCCAGATTTTGAAAACACTGAATTTATCCAATTATTTTATGACGCATTGCCAAATAAAATAAAGGTTATTTTGGCAAGAGATTATGACCCGAGAAATGGTTTGGATTGGGTACTAAAAGAAAGTATGACCCTATTTACTGTATTTGAATATAGTGAAGAAACTCAGGGGAAAAGAGTGAAAAACTCACCTGAGGAAATAGCGGAAATTCACGTTAAAAAGGGCGATATTAAATTTGAGTCACACAAAAAGAGTTATGCGGAAATATTGCGTGACTCCATACCCCAAAGGGAAAAATCCAAGCCAGATCAGGAAAGAGGGTTTGCCAGAGAAAATTCAGGAAGTAAATTTCAATCTAGGAAGCAATGGGTACCTAGAAGTCAGTGGGTTAAATCAAGGGAAAATGTACCTAGACAGGAAGCAACCAGAGGTAAGACTGAATCTGATGTGTCTGATAATGTGCAAGCTTCGTCCCCAAGGACGAATAGAAAGCGGAGATATAATGTACGCCAGCGTATTGGTCAAATGCAGGAAAATTTCCACGTGCTGACAGAAAAACTGGATCAGATCACTCAGTTAATGACTGGAAATAACCCTGGTCAGGTTGTAAGCGATGCAATACCTGCAGCCCCACCTAACCAGTGACTAGATGATGTTTCTGATGAAGTAACCAGCATCCATGAAAATTTACCAGAAAGTGATGATGAAATGATTAATACAAATGTTTGTATGGTTGACGATTTAAACCCTTCCCTACAAAGAGAAGGAAAATGTATTTTATCTCCCCAGACTAAGTGCAAGCAAGCTGAGAAGACTGGATCCGAAATGGACAGCACAGCTGCCAAAAGCATGTTTGAGAGAGCAAAATCAGTTGGTAAAATCTGTCCAAAACCTAATTTCATATCTCACTCTAAATTTCTCTGTAAATTGCATAGCATTGAAGACCGATATTAAGTGAATGTAGAATTACAAGATAATTTACCACATATTCCGTCCTTGCTAGACAGTGGAAGCCAAGTTACGTTAATATCAGCACATTATTTTGAAGAGGTCCAAGAACTGTCCTCCAGGAAGCCTAGATTAGATAAATCTAATGCTAATCTAGTGAGTGTGAGTGGCGCATCTCTGAAAGTTCTGGGCACGGCTAAATTGGATTTTAAATTGGGGAATAAAGTAATTCGGCATCCAACGCTTGTTGTGGATATGCCCCAAAATCGCCTAATTATTGGAATGGACCTTCTCAAAAGGTTAAATCCAATCATTGATTTTATCAATGAGGTTATTTGGTCCCAAGTAAATGTTCCAATCAGCTACGATAGATCCCAATCCCATCACACTCAGCGTAACTGCCACGTGATTGAGGAAAGGCCGGACTCTATTGAAGTCCACTTCAGAAATAGCCAGACACCTGATATCTCTTTCTTAAGGCCAAAGCCTCTGACTCCAGGAGAGCGGGAGGATAACACCATATGTGTTCCCCCCGAGAGAATTCGAGATATATGTCTGGAAAATGACGTGCTAATTATTCACCTCCACAAAAGGGAAACAGAACCAAATGGACATAGTGACCCTGAAGTGATCAGATACCCAAATCCTCAAGATGAGTGGATAACAGATCTAGATAATGACGGAGACAGTCCTAATGTTATTGGAAAAAGTTATGTTATATATTTCTAGGAGAAATATAACTGCCAAGCTCAATTGCATGATTGTCATCCTAGATCACCTCAGAATGTAAAGATGGAACAACAGAAGACACTTAACTGGTATCATATGAAGTGATGTTTTAATTAACATGTGATTCTTCTTCCCAGCATTCAGATGTTTAACTCAAGCTAGTAGATAGACTAGATCCGTACGGTTAATTAAAATTAATCAGAGATCAGAGTATCTATAGGGAAATTGAGTGAAATCGCTAGTCTATGAATGGTTATTTATACTCTTTCTTTCAACAGAAATTGAGAAAAGTGGTTAATCCGAACTGCGACGTTTAATCCGCAAAGATGAATCGGACCACCAAGGAGACTGCGACTATCTGGAAATTCTACGGTTTTCCGCACAATTCCAAGGAGAATGCTAAAGTCCCATGCGCATCAAGCTCATGCAAGCCTGAAAGACATGCGGGATACAGCCAGGATACCGTTGATTGCTATGTACAAGAACCACCGAAGGAAAAGATTTGCCGCATATTTTATTGCAACCGCTGTTTGATACACAGAAAGAGAAGCAAATGTTTACCGGAAGAATCTGGTACAAAACAAGAGAGTGTTTATACCCACACCACTGATTCTTGTGAAAGTTTCTAAAGAATCAAGAGTTGTTATCGAGAAGTTATTTTTTTTTATAAATGAAGTCTGGTATGAAGAGATACAAATCGTTGTCGTATTCCAAGGGCAAGAGATACCCATGAATCCAGATTTGAAATCTTTGCTAAAGAACTAGCATGACCATACTATTGAACTGCTAATAAAAAGATAATCTAACAATTTATGCTCCAATGTATTCACAGATTGATCATCGATTGCTATCTGTTTATAACGGGCCAAAGATTACAGAGATTGTGATTTGTATAGTAATTATGTTTCTAACTGTCTGGATGATTGTACTAACAAAGAAAGTACGTACATTGAAGTTGAAAAACACTGCATCTTCAATTATTAAATTGATGAAAGAAGAAAAACGTTTTGCGAAAGGTGGAAACCTAGCCTAATTGGTAAAGGGGGGAGATATTGTATGTTTTCCTCAAATTTATTTGGACTAGATAAATAAATGAAACCAAAGGGGGGTTATGTCGGGTATATTAGAGACAAAGGATTTTAAAATGGACGCTTGTAGCCATTTTGTTTTTAAAGACAGTTTTTCTTTCAAACTATTCTCTAGGTTTAGAAATGAACGAGATTTTTTTTTACAGAGTTCATTCCTGGGTGAAGTCTTTTAAGAAGTCCCAGACATAAAGGAACCTAGAATGAATGTGAGATAATGTTAAGACGTGTCATAAGTAAATTTATTGGTCTGTCTTAAGTTTTTAAAACAAAAGAGATTTTGTCTTTTGGGTATAGGAAAAAGAGTTAAAAGTTCTCTAAAACATAACAAGGAAAAAGAGTGTCATCTGTGCTCGTTTCTATGTGTTCCATGTACAACAAAAATGAGGTTTTTGTTTGTTTCAATGGCCATTGCAACGTAAGCCCACTCGCCAGTTCAAGGCACCTCTTTAGAGTGGGTACCTAACAATTGTAACCAAAAGGCCGCTCTACTGAGCAGCTCCAAGCCCCTCCAGCTGCTTTTCAGCCAAGGAGAGGCAAAGATGGTGGCTTTTATTTATACACGCACCAAACACTTCCCATTTGGGATCAAAAACAAAAACATGGAAAGAGGAACAGCTGCAGAACGACGGACTGGTGTTACAAGCATGATATACATAGATACAGAAAAAATGGCGTCGCGCCCATACTCACCGGAGTGGCAGCAACTGCCAGGAGTAACAGCCCAGTCAATGTATAAAACATAACAAGGAAAAAGAGTGTCATCTGCGCTCGTTTCTATGTGTTCCATGTACAACAAAAATGAGGTTTTTGTTTGTTTCAATGGCCATTGCAACGTAAGCCCACTCGCCACTTCAAGGCACCTCTTTGCTTACGTAACCGATGGATTTGGCGATACCTAATTTGTATATCCACTCCATTTCTTTTCTGGCTAGAAATTTGGAGTGGTCACCACCTCTCTGATCGTTCTTAATTAAATCGATACCCAACCATTTTAATTTATCTACTGTAAATTGCGGACAATTATTGTAATGTACCGGCACACTGTGGTTCAGTACCTTTCTTCTAATATTACCTAGATGTTCCAATATTCGTACTTTGATTTCTCTTTTAGTTAGGTACATGGAAACTAGGTGGTCCAAATGTGGACCTGGATATTAAGAATTGTCTCTAAAAAAGTTTTAAAAAAGTTTCTTTGATGTCGCTCATTATTATGTCTTGTTATACCTTCCTTTTTTTTTTTTTTCCTCACCATATTAACATCGCCAAATCCATCGGTTACGATGTGAAGTATATTTACATGGAATATTTGAGTGATATCAAAGACTGTAAAAATCTGTTGACTTCGAGGACCGTTTATAAAGGTTATATTGGTGTTATTTAATTTTTGATTGTATTGTTTTTGTGTTTGGAGGGTTTTTTTTGTGTTTTTTTCTGTTTTTGGTTTGGTTGCATTTTATATATATTTTATTTATCACATTTTTCCCCTCCTTTTTTCAAACTCTCCATAATATCGTTGCCGATGTGATGTGGAACGTATCCACATGAACTAAGGACTGCTGCAGTCTGTGGACAATGGACTAGATCCGCCGAGATGAAGCGGTTTCGCTTTTGAGATCCATAGAAGGAATAAGGAGCGGCGACACATCACTTCCGGAAAAAAGGCGATGCGTCACTTCCGGTGCGTTCCAAAGGTGGAACGCACGCCAAAGGGAGGGACCGGAAGTCGCCGTATTGGCGCTCCAAATGGAGAGTTTAAAAGGAGACCTTTGTAAATCAGTTATACATTGTTTATACTCAATATTTTATCCCTGAGGAAGTGCGTTTATCGCACGAAACGCGTTGGATCCATTGTTTTTATGTTATTTTATGTTTATTTTACACACCCTGAATAAAATCCTGTTTTGACTCTGGATGGTGATTGGTGGTTCCTATGGCGGCAAGGATCTCCAGACCGAATATTCTATGAGCAGCAGACGTGGTGTAAAAAATCTCCGTTGAGACGATAAGTTTTAAAGATTTTATATCCTGTGAGTGCTATCCTAGCAGGGGCATCTCTTGTACAACCCCTTTTATATCTGTATGCGCTATGAGTTGTTTTTTACCTCTACAGATTCCCGTTTTTCCATATCTATTTCATTCACATTGTCAAGACGCCCTAGGGAGTCTAGATATCTAGAGGTTGTATTTCTTTTTATTGTCTGTTGTCACACTCCAATTGTCTGTACTCTTGTCACTGCCAACAAGTATTTTGGGGGTCACAAATTTCTACAAAACATTTGGGAATTGAAGTGATCTGTCTCTTGTCACTGCCACGTAGTATTTTGGGGGTCACAAATTTCTACAAAATATTTGGGAATTGAGGTGATCTGTCTCTTGTCACACAGCCAGTGCCACGCAGTATTTTGGGGGTCACTAATTTTTACAAAATATCTGGGAATTGAGGTGATCTGTGTCTTGTCACACAGCCAGTGCCACGCAGTATTTTGGGGGTCACAAATTTCTACAAAATATTTGAGAATTGAGGTGATCTGTGTCTTGTCACTGCCAGCAAGTATTTTGGGGTCACAAATTCTACAAAACATTTGGGAATTGAGGTGATCTGTCTCTTGTCACACAGCCAGTACCACGCAGTATTTTGGGGGTCACTAATTTTTACAAAATATCTGGGAATTGAGGTGATCTGTCTCTTGTCACTGCCAGCAAGTATTTTGGGGGTCACAAATTTCTACAAAACATTTGGGAATTGAGGTGATCTGTCTCTTGTCACTGCCACGTAGTATTTTGGGGGTCACAAATTTCTACAAAATATTTGGGAATTTAGGTGATCTGTCTCTTGTCACACAGCCAGTACCACGCAGTATTTTGGGGGTCACTAATTTTTACAAAATATCTGGGAATTGAGGTGATCTGTCTCTTGTCACTGCCAGCAAGTATTTTGGGGGTCACTAATTTCTACAAAATATTTGGGAATTGAGGTGATCTGTCTCTTGTCACACAGCCAGTGCCACGCAGTATTTTAGGGGGTCACAAATTTCTACAAAATATTTGGGAATTGAGGTGATCTGTGTCTTGTCACTGAGAGCAAGTATTTTGATTTATAGGAGGTTTCTGAGACTTGTAATCTTTGTCTTCTCACTGCCACCCATCAGGGAGTCTCACTGATTTATAGGAGGTTTCTGAGACTTGTAATCTATGTCTTCTCACTGCCACCCATCAGGGGGTCACACTGATTTATGGGAGGTTTCTGAGATTTGTAATCTGTGTCTTCTCTCTGCCATCCATCAGGGGGTCTCAGTGATTTATAGGAGGTTTCTGAGATTTGTAATCTGTGTCTTCTCACTGCCACCCATCAGGGGGTCACACTGATTTAAAGGAGGTTTCTGAGACTTGTAATCTGTGTCTTCTCACTGCCACCCATCAGGGGGTCACACTGATTTATGGGAGGTTTCTGAGATTTGTAATCTGTGTCTTCTCACTGCCACCCATCAGGAGGTCTCAGTGATTTATAGGAGGTTTTTGAGACTTGTAATCTGTGTCTTCTCACTGCCAGCTATCAGGGGGTCCCACATACTTCTATCAGATTTATGTGAATTGTAATTTGTGTCTTCTCACTGTCACCCATCAGGGGGTCACACTGATTTATAGGAGGTTTCTGAGACTTGTAATCTGTGACTTCTCACTGCCACCCATCAGGGGGTCTCACATACTTCTAGAAGATTTATGCGAATTGTAATCTGTGGCTTCTCACTGCCACCCATCAGGGGGTCACACTGAATTATAGGAGGTTTCTGAGACTTGTAATCTGTGGCTTCTCACTGCCACCCATCAGGGGGTCACACTGATTTATAGGAGGTTTCTGAGATTTGTAATCTGTGGCTTCTCACTGCCACCCATCAGGGGGTCTCACTGATTTATAGGAGGGAATTGCTATCAGGGTGTCTCACTGAGTTATACCAGAGTTCTGTAAATCTTTAATCTTTATACCAGAGTTGAATCAGAGTTCTGTATATATTTAATCTGAAAGAACAAAATGGACAGGCAGACGCTCCCAGACACAGATAAGAGGGCAAGCAGCCCCTGCCACACATCCCGTTGGCACAAAACTTTGCGTAGGTCCTCCTCCTCCTCATCTGTCTCTACCCCCACTGTATGTCCTGCCATGTCATTGCTTACAACCTCCACTGACAGGGATGATGCTACAGTAATGGATGTACCAGGTCCTTCCTCACAATGTGACATCATCCCATCAGCTGAAGATTTACGCAGTCAGATTACGTTGCCGCAGCTGCTGCAGCGTAAGAAAAAATATAGTCCCAACCATCCCCAAGCACAGCGTCTAAATGCCATCTTAGCAAAATTACTTGCATTGCAGCTGCTGCCTTTCCAGCTGGTGGACTCTGCTCTCTTCCGTGAATTTGCTGAATGTGCTGTACCACAGTGGCAGGTTCCAAAACACCATTACTTTTCACGGAAGGCCATTCCAGCACTATACCAGCACGTGGAAGACAATGTTATCGAGTCATTGGGAAAGGCAGTCAACAGCAAGGTGCATGTGACTTTAGACACGTGGTCCAGCAAGCATGGACAGGGTCATTACATTTCCTTCACAGCACACTGGGTAACTCTGATTGCAGCTGGGAGGGATCCAAGACGGGGCTCTGTGCTGTAGCTTGTTCATCCACCACACCTCCAGAAAGCTGCTTGTATGAGGTCTGTCTGCTTCACCACCACAACCTCTCCCTCTTCCTCCTCCTCCTCCTCCTTCTGTGTCTCTGGCAAAGTGGCAGTTAAACCGACGCCTGACAGGGTCTACGCAATGGCTCAAGCAAAAAGAAGCCATACTGTGCTTGAGCTGGTTTGTTTAGGGGACAGTAGCCGCACCAGGCCAGAAATTCTGTCAGCTCTGCAGGGCCAGGTGCAGAGATGGTTAGCACCACGCCAACTTCAGCTAGGAATGATCGTCTGTGATAATGGCAGTAACCTTCTCTCCGCCCTACGCAAGGGTAAATTGACGCATGTACCATGCCTAGCACACGTCCTAAATCTAGTGGTACAGCATTTCCTAACCAAGTACCCAGGGCTGGCAGAGCTTCTCAGCCAGGCCAAAAAAGTCTGCAGCCACTTCAGATGGTCCTTCCCAGCAAGCGTTCGCCTGGCAGAAATTCAAAGAGAATTCCACCTTCCCACAAACCGTCTGATCTGTGACATGCCCACCAGGTGGAACTCGACATTAGCAATGCTGCAGCATCTGCACAAGCAGCAGAGGGCCATCAACGAGTACCTGTGTGAGTATGGCACAAGGACAGGTTCAGGTTAACTTGGTTCCCCCCCCCCGCAGTGGCTGATGATCAAGGATGCATGCACTGTACTGTCAACATTTGAGGAGGCAACGAGGATGGTGATCAGGGACAGTGCATGCATCAGTGACACAATTCCTTTAGTGTTCCTGCTGGAGCACACTCTGCGGGGAATTATAGATGTGGCTCTAGAGGCAGAGCAGTGGGAGGAAGAGTAGGCCTTCCCTAGCTCTGAAGGCCCCAGTCTTTCCGCAGACAGCATTCCAGCGGGTCCTACTCAGATCAGACAGGAGGAGGATGAGAAGGAGGAGGAGGAATATTTAAGTAGGGGGGATGTCATGGAACGGACATAGGGGCTCTGACCAGCGAGCCCCAGAACTAACAGCCTGGGACATTTCAAAGACCTTTTTCTTTATTTGAGACTCTTTCGGTTTTGCGTTTTGAAATGAACAGTTATACCTTTTCTAGATGTGGTTTTATTGGTGTGATGTATTACCATGTATCCTGTATTGTATGAGTGTGGATTCAGATGTGTAATTGTGTGATGCATTTAAAGGTATTATATTTCCCCTTGGTTGCTAGGAGTGAAAGGCTGTGTTGAAATTCAATTGTATGCTAATTTCTGTGTACATTAGCTCTGTGTGTGTAATCTGATGATGCAAGCATGCCATTGTATGAAAATGGAGTTCCCATTCAAGCCTGGGCATGTCTCCTTTGTGTGTGAGATGTTTAAATGCGTGTCCCATTTGAGTAAAAAGTCAGTTCAACCGCGTTTAACTTGAAGCATACAGCCCCGTTTGGTGTCGTCATTTCATAGCTAAAATCACAGTGCAGGAGACACTCTGCGGTCTCCTAGCTCCCCACTACGCAGAATGGGTCAACTTAATTCGGCAGCACCATCTCGCCAAGTAACGCCAGGGTCATCTCAGGCCGCTCGAGACGCCGAGTGCCGTGACACTCGGTAGTCGGGCCTGACGCCATCAAGAGGGGGTCAGATTGGAGCACACCCGCAGACGGATAACACCCCATTCCGTCACACTGGTGGCAAGCGGTGAGGATAGCTCTCTGCACCCCCAGAAGACCCTCATCATGGCAGCATATGCCAATTATAAACGGGACACACTGCGGGGCATGCTGGAGGACCGTGGAGGAACCGTGGGCTCAAAGAGCAAGGATGCCCTGGTTGAAGAATTGGCGGCCCTGGATCAGCAGACCAGGGACCTGCCCGCAACCTCACCACCGATCGTAGCTCAGGCGTCCAGCCCTGAAAACTCCTTACAGAGGAAGGTAAAGCAGCGGGCAGCGGCTTGCGGAGCCGCGCCGACAGAAGCCACCTTCCAGAACTTCGTCCGGGACATCACCCATGAAGAAGAGCAGGAGCGGGTGCGCCAACATGAGATACGGCTGGCGGAAATCCAGTACCAACAGGGAGGAAACCCCAACTGGGAAAGACCAACGGCACGGAAGGTGCCCTTCCAGGCCTTCAAGAGCTTCAACGAGGCAGAGGAGGAAATAGAAAGTTTCCTCCAGGACTTTGAACGCTCGTGCCAACTACACGAGGTTCAACGGGCCACTTGGGTTGGGATCCTGGCATGTAAACTAACAGGGCTTGCTGCGGAGGCCTACAGGACTGTCCCAGACGAAGAAGCCCGGGACTACGAACAGGTGAAACAAACCCTGCTGGCCCGTTTTGCCATCACCCCCCGAAGCCAGCCGGATGAAATTCCGAAATTCCCGCGGGCCCCACGGTACTACCCATGTGGAGTGGGCGCACCGGCTGCAACGGGACATGAAGACCTGGTTCGCCGGAAGCAAGGCTCGAACCCTCGAAGAAGTCACTCAGCTGTTCCTTCTCGAGCAGTTTTTCAACCACACCGCCCCGGCCGTGCGGGAGTGGGTGAGGGACAAGAAGCCCCAGACGGTGCAGCAAGCGGCCACCTGGGCCGATGAGTATACGGACACGCGCACGTCCCATGGGGGGGAACGACCTCCACCCTCCTGATCCTCCCTACCACCTTCCCGTGCCACACCCCCCCCTCCCCGGCCGGAGCCAACAGCACGCTGGCCCGCACCCGGGTCCCAAACCGGGCCCCTTCCATGGCTACCATCCATTGTTATGGGTGCGGCCAGATGGGCCACTACCGCCAGAACTGCCCCAACCAGCCGCTCCTTCCGCGGGGCCCCATCCGAGCCCCACCCGCGGCTCATTGTTACCAGGAAGAATCCCCATACTGGGACCCACAGGAGGAATGGGGGATGCTGCATGAGGCCGATCCTGTGCAGGCTGCATCCGCCGACAACCGCCAACATCACAGACAGGTGATATGAATTAATGGGCGGGCCGCCGAAGGTCTCCGCGACTCCGGCGCTACCATCACGCTTGTCCGGCCTCCCCTGATTCCCCGAAAGGACCGGCTGGACCGCACCGTCGCTGTTCGCGTAGCTGGAGGCAAGGTGCTCCGACTCGCTGCCGCCCGAGTCCATTTGGATTGGGGGTCGGGGGAGGGATCCGTGCGGGTGGGGTTACTCGACCAACTAGTGGCAGAAATCCTCCTGGGGAACGACCTGGGACGCTTGGTATCAGCTTACGCCATGGACGCGGCCGCCCCAGTGACCACCCGGCAACAAAGCCACCGGATCGACCAAGGCACTCCGGTCGGGACCCAGGTGAGACCAACCAGACCTCTCCGACCTCCCAAACCCCCCAAGCCTCCCAGACCTCCCCCCCGACCGGACGAACCCACACCTCCTCCCCCAGACCACCCCTTCACGTGGAGCTCTCCAGCCACCCTCCGGCACCAGACCCAGACTGACCCCACCCTAGAAAGGTACAGTGACCAGGCCGGCCAGGGTCCCGGCGACGGACGGGACGACAGCATTGAGTGGTAAGATGGGCTACTTGTATCGGTACACCAATAGGGGAGACGCTCAGAAACCACAGGCTCCCCACAAACAGCTAGTTGTACCGCAGGCCCCCAGAAAGGATCTCCTGAGACTGGCCCACGACATTCCCCTCGCCGGCCATCTAGGAATGGCCAAGACCCGACACCGGTTAACCCGAGCATTCTTCTGGCCTCGCCTTAGTGAGGATGTCCGGGAGTACTGCCGCACCTGCCCGACCTGCCAGAAAACGGGGAAAACTGGGGACCACCCGAAAGCCACCTTCACCCCATGCCCATCATTCAAGAACCCTTTAGTCGGGTGGCGGTAGACATAATTGGTCCCTTACCCCGCCCCAGCGCCACCGGGAAGAGATATTTTCTCACCGTGGTGGACTACGTCACCCGATACCCCAAGGCGGTGGCCCTGTCTAACATTCAGGCAGACACCGTCGCCGATGGCCTCCTACAGGTGTTCTCTAGGGTAGGATTTCCTCAGGAAATCTTGTCTGATCAGGACTCCCAATTCACCGCTGAGCTAACCCAACAGCTCTGGTGTCTGTGCAGGGTTAAGGCGCTTCACAGTGCCCCATACCACCCGCAGACGAACGGGCTGTGCGAGCAGTTTAATGGGACCCTGAAACAGCTCATCCGCGCTTACACCCAAGAGAGGAAAGACTGGGAGAAATACCTACCCCACCTGTTATTTGCCTACCGGGAGGTCCCCCAAGAGTCGACCGGGTTCTCCCCCTTCGAACTCCTGTACGGGCGATGGGTGCGAGGCCCCCTAGACTTAGTCCGGGCGCAGTGGGAGGGGGGACAGGAAGCCGAAGGGCTCCCCGCCGTGAGTTATGTCCTGGAGCTCCGAGAGCGCTTAACCAAACTCACGGCGATGGTTCAGGGGAACATGCAGGCAGCCCAGGCCCAGCAGAAGGCATGGTACGACCGCTCTGCCTGCAGCCGCTCGTTTCTCGTGGGGCAGAAGGTCCTGGTGTTGAAACCACAGCGGCAGAACAAGCTGCAGGCGTCCTGGCAGGGCCCCTATCGGGTGGTCACCCAAGTGGGAGAGACCACCTATGTGGTTGTCAGCTGTACCGACACCAGGATCCAGCGGACGTTCCATGTCAATATGCTGAAGGCATACCACGAGCGCCCCGAGACGGTATCTGCCATCTGCGCTCCTGCGACTGAGGAGGCAGAACAGTTCCCCCTGGTAGATCTCCCTGGGATAGACGGTCGGCCCTCAGGGGTGGAACAAGTGCAGCTAGGGGAAGGGTTGGGTCCCCATAAGCAGGAGCAGGCTAGGCAGCTGCTCCAAGAGCACCAGGAGCTCTTCTCCACACTCCCTGGCTACACCAGCCGGGCCGTGCACCAGGTGGAAACCCCCGGCTAGCGTCCCCTTCGGCAACCGGCATACAGACTCCCGGAGGCAGTACGCGAATCCTTGCAGGCTGAAATCCGGGAGATGCTGGAGCTGGGAGTTATCGAGCCCTCTGCCAGTCCATGGGCCTCGCCCGTCGTCCTGGTCCCCAAAAAGGATGGTACCACCCGGTTTTGTGTCGACTACCGGAGGCTCAATGACTGCACTGTCACCGGTGCTTACCCCATGCCCCGAGTCGACGAGCTGTTGGATCAGATCTCCCAGGGCCATTTCTTGACCACGGTAGATCTGTGCAAGGGGTACTGGCAGATTCCCCTTGCAGAGGAGGCGACCCCGAAGTCGGCCTTCATCACCCCGTTCGGCCTGTACCAGTTTCGGGTCATGCGGCTTTAGGATGAAGAACGCCCCGGCCACTTTTCAGCGGTTGATCGATCGCCTCCTCGATGGCCTCCAGGAATTCACTTGCACGTACCTGGTCGACATCGTCATCTACAGCCAGACTTGGGAGGAACACCTTCACCATCTGGGGGTGGTATTCGCTCGGATAAGGGACGCCAACCTGACCCTTAAACCTGCGAAGTGTAGGATAGGGATGTCCGAGGTACAGTACCTTGGTCACCGGGTGGGTCGGGGAACCCAGCGTCCAGAACCAGCCAAGATAGAAGCCATTCTGGAGTGGCCCACCCCCATCACCAAGACTCAGGTCCTCGCTTTCTTGGGCACGGCAGGGTACTACCAGAAATTCGTTCCCAACTATAGCATCCTCGCCAAACCCCTGACCGACCTGACTAAGAAAACCCTTCCCCGCCAAGTCCTGTGGTCCCCAGAGTGCGAAACCGCCTTCCAACAACTGAAGACCACCCTAACCCAAGCACCCCTCTTGGCAGCTCCCAATTATAACAAACGCTTTATTGTCCATACCGACGCATCGATGTTCGGACTGAGAGCCGTACTAAGCCAAGTGGGGGACGACGGGGGGGATCATCCAGTGGCTTACATCAGCCGCAAACTCCTACCCCGGGAGGTGGGATAAGCAGCGGAAAAAAAAAATGTCTGGCCTTGGTTTGGGCCCTGCGAAAGTTCCAGCCGTATGTGTACGGGCGGTCCTTCACCGTAATGACGGATCACAACCCCCTGGTGTGGCTCAACGGGTGGCGGGGGAGAACGGCCGCCTGTTGCGGTGGAGCCTGGCCCTCCAACCATTTAACTTTTCTATCCAATACCCAGCCCGGGCCACAGAACGGGAATGCCGACGGTCTATGCCGGCAATCGGCCCGGGAACCCGGAGATCCAAGCTCCCCGACTTCCCCTATTTGACCCATGTGGGTCCAACTGGGTCCGTCGGACTCGTTTGAAGGGGGGAGGATTGTCATGGAACGGACATAGGGGCTCTGTCCAGCGAGCCCCAGAACTAACAGCCTGGGACATTTCAAAGACCTTTTTCTTTATTTGAGACTCTTTCGGTTTTGCGTGTTGAAATGAACAGTTATACCTTTTCTAGATGTGGTTTTATTGGTGTGATGTATTACCATGTATCCTGTATTGTATGAGTGTGGATTCAGATGTGTAATTGTGTGATGCATTTAAAGGTATTATGTTTCCCCTTGGTTGCTAGGAGTGAAAGGCTGTGTTGAAATTCAATTGTATGCTAATTTCTGTGTACATTAGCTCTGTGTGTGTGTGTAATCTGATGATGAAAGCATGCCATTGTATGCAAATGGTGTTCCCATTCAAGCCTGGGCATGTCTCCTTTGTGTGTGAGATGTTTAAATGCGTGTCCCATTTGAGTAAAAAGTCAGTTCAACTGCGTTTGACTTGAAGCATACAGCCCCGTTTGGTGTCGTCATTTCATAGCTAA
This sequence comes from Leptobrachium leishanense, assembly GCA_009667805.1. NCBI lineage: Eukaryota > Metazoa > Chordata > Amphibia > Anura > Megophryidae > Leptobrachium > Leptobrachium leishanense. Next base: position 28,514 of record RXON01003869.1, read on the forward strand.
AATCACAGTGCAGGAGACACTCTGCGGTCTCCTAGCTCCCCACTACGCAGAACGGGTCAACTTAATTCGGCAGCACCATCTCGCCAAGTAACGCCAGGGTCATCTCAGGCCGCTCGAGACGCCGAGTGCCGTGACACTCAGTAGTCGGGCCTGACGCCATCAAGAGGGGGTCAGATTGGAGCACACCCGCAGACGGATAACACCCCATTCCGTCACAGGGGGCATTGAAGGTGAGGATTCCTCAAGGGAGGGTTTCGTGTGCCCAGAAACAAAAGGGCTAGTGCGTGGCTGGGAGGAGGAAGTGCACGATGGGGTCATCCTCATTGACCAGGAAGACTCGGAAGATAATGCCACCTCCAACCTACTCTGCATGGGCTCCCTTATAATGCAGAGCCTGCTAAAGGACCCCAGGATTCGTGCTATCAAGGAGAGGGATCATTACTGGTTGGCAACGCTTCTTGATCCACAATACAAGGGTAAAGTTGCAGAGCTCATCCTGCCCACACAGAGGGAGCACAGGATAAAAAAACTTGAGGACGCTCTAAATCGACACTTGTGTAACACCTTTCCAGGCACTGGTAGGTTACCAAGTGATGACACACGTGCTTCTGAGGCTGCAGATGATCAGAGGACTAGTGGTGAAGGCCAGGGCCGCTTGACTGATGCATTTTTAAATTTTTTTAGTCCACGATGCCCAGGGATGTCAAATGTAGGCACCTATTGCCAGTGTCTTCACCATATGGTGCAGGACTACGTAGGGGCAAGGGCAGACCTGGATACCTTTACAGCAGATGATCCACTGGCTTACTGGGTGTTGAGATTGGATCACTGGCCAGAACTTAGCCAATATGCTATGCAGCTACTAGGTTGCCCTTCATCTAGCGTGCTTTCTGAAAGGACGTTCAGTGCCGCTGGAGGTTTTGTCACAGACACCGACCCTGTAGACCGGCTGACATTTATAAAAATGAATCAGTCCTGGATCAGCAGCTATCAATCCCCTGATGCTGAAATAACGGAATAGATCGGGGATGTCTTCTGCATTCACAAAACCTCCAGCACTGAACTCTTCCACAATACCACAAATGGGTTACGATGTGAATGCACTTGCTGCCATGAAAGGTGCAATATTTGGTTGCAATGACGCCTGTGCCACATCTATATCATTTAAATTTTTTGAACTGTAGGGTCCAACCCTGCACTCTTCCACAATACTACAGAGGGGTTACTGTATGATAGTACTTGCTGGCCTGGCACCAAAAGCACAATATCTGGGTGCACTGATGCCCATTACCAGATTCATATCTTTTTAATATAGGACCGCAAGGTCCACCCCTGCATTCTTCCACAATACTACAGAGGGGTTACTGTATGATAGTACTTGCTGGCCTGGCACCAAAAGCACAATATCTGGGTGCACTGACACCCATTACCAGATTCATATCTTTTTAATATAGGACCACATGGTCAACCCCTGCATTCTTCCACAATACCACAGAGGGGTTACTGTATGAATGCACTTGCTGGCCTTGCACCAAATGCACAATATCTGGGTGCACTGATGCCTTTGCCAGATGCATATCTTTTAATATAGGACCGCAAGGTCTACCCCTGCATTCTTCCACAATACTACAGAGGGGTTACTGTATGATAGTACATGCTGGCCTGGCAGTCTGGCACCAAAAGCACAATATCTGGGTGCACTGACGCCCATTACCAGATGCATATCTTTTTAATATAGGACCGCAAGGTTTTAAGTTTTAAAACAAAAAGATATTTTGTCTTTGGGTATAGGAAATTAAAAGTTACAAAATTTTGTAATGTAGGTTTATATTCACGAAATATATTTTTATAATCAAGGTATATTTTATTATATTTACAGTAGAAAATATATGCTCCAATAAATATTGTAGAAGTATATAATTGGTAAATAGATAATTACTGAAGAAGAGATTCTGTGATTTAACTATAAGGAATGTATGTAGTTTGAGAGGAGTAAGGAAATAAATGTAATTTTGGCATAGAAGACTAAACGTCTACATGAGAGAAGAAGGTCTTTGTGTGTAGATTGACCTCTTGACATGAGATAAGAAATATAAAAATTAAATGGTGGAATTAATTAAGAAGTGCAATACTGCCCTCTAGAGGATGGTAAATATTATATTTAATATACTAAAAATATTGCCAGTGACGTCAAATTGACTATAATTGAAGCCGCACTGTTGGTTGCAGTCATTCGGAGACTTACACCACAATGCATTCAGACTTCCAGTAGACAATGAGGCATTCCCACAGAGATTCCTGGACATGAGGCATTCAGAGACTTACACACAAGGCTAGCAGACCATCCCAGGACAATGCACTCAAGACTCTCACCAAATCTCTAACCCACACCAAATCTCTAACTCCCATGCATTGATTATCTGATATTGATAATTTTCATATATTCCAAAACAATATTATATAAAGAATATTCCAAGGCAGTAACTCATCAAAATCCAGATTGGAGAGGTAATGTATGAGAGCTATTTAAATTAAGGAATTAATGTAATTCTATATATTTGTAGTATTTCTTGCAACAGATAGACTGAGATTTCTCAGATTTTGTTAGCTCCAGAATCTAAATATTTCTATTCTGCAGATAGAGATATGAAGAAGTGGACATAAGGATTTATCCTAAAAGCAACTGTTGTAAGGTTGATATACCGATATATATATATTGAATTTGGAAATTACTGTGAGTTCAATTAATAAGCAAGGAATTATATAATTAAAATATAAAAAGCAGAAGATTAGAAGCTTAATTCTCGAGATTAGGGGAGGATTCACTAAATAAGTTTTTATTACTTATCATTCTAAATTAGCTCATCTTTTGTTGATCCACGTAGTATAAAGAGATGTATATATCTGTATATAAGATCTAGCTTGTTAAACATTGGTTGCTGGGAAATGCATGTTTCATTAAGCAGAAATGTTTATTAACCATTTGTTACTAACTGATAAGCTAAATTATATTAATCATATATGCAGTTACTAACAGGAGATACATATATTGTGAAGCTAATTGTTCTATGTGCTGGTGGATGGATTGTGGTTTATAAATTTTTGTTTTTGATATGAGATTTGAAACTTTTTTGTATACGTAATAAATATATATATGTTTTTATCCGATTATTGATTATTGTATTCTTCAAAGCAAAACACAGACAATTAAAAGAATTTAGGAAAATTTCTAGGAAATATAAACGATTGATATTTGTGTCTCGTATAAGTTTCTTATTGAATAATAATCCCTGCCATATTGGAGGCTAGCTGCTGAAATAAGTCCAATATATGACATGTTGTAGTCACGTGCAGATTGAACTTTGACCCGAGATAAGAATATTAAAAAGAAATAGTGGAATTAATTAAGAAGTGCAATACTGCCCTCTAGAGGATAGTAAATATTATATTTGATGTACCAAGGATATTGCTAGTGACGTCAAATTGACTATAATTTTGTGGTAATGTTGGTTGCAGCCGCTCTGAGATTCCGAGACTCCGAGATGCTGAGATTCAGAGATTCAGAGACTCACACCGCAATGCATTCAGACATCCAGTTCCAATGACACTCTGAGCAGTCCGAGATTCCAACATTCTGAGACTCACACCACAATGCATGCAGATCCCAGGACATGAGACACTCGGGACTCTCACCAAAACTCTGACTCTCACCAAATCTCTGACTCTCATGCATTGATTATCTGATATCGATAATCTTCACATATTCCAAAACAAAGCATTACATAGAAAATTCCAAGGCAGACTTATCAAAATCCAGGTTGGAGAGGTAATGTACGAGAGCTATTTAAATTAAGGAATTAATGTAAATATATATTTGTAGATATTCTTGCAATATAGACTGAGATTTTTTCAGATTCTTGGTAGCTCCAAAAATCTAAATATCTTTATTCTGCAGATAGAGATATGAAGAAGTGGACATAAGGATTTATCCTAGAGAAATGTTGTAAGATTGATACCAATATATATATTGAATCTGGAAATTACTGTGATTAAAATTAATAAGCAAGGAATTATATAACTACAAAATAAAAAGCAAAAGATTAGAAGTTTAATTCTCGAGATTAGGGGAGGATTCACTAAAAAAGTTTTATTACTTATCATTAAATTAGCTCATCTTTTGTTGATCCATGTAGCATACAGAGAGATAAATATCTCTAAGATCTAGCTGGTTAAACATTGTTTGCTGGGAAATGCATGTTGTATTAAGCAGAAATGTTTATTAACCATTTGTGTATTAGTTACTAACTGATAAGGTAAATGATATTAATCATACAGTTGTGTTCAAAATTATTCAACCCCCAATGCTGTAAAGGGTTTTAGGGAATTTAGTATACATTTGTAATTGTATTCAGAATGAAATCCTACAAGGACTTTTTAAAGAACCATATGCAACTAAAATGACATCAATTGGTTTTGTAATACAGTAGTAAATGTTTCTTTTGTGAATTCTTCATTGACACAATTATTCAACCCCTTAAAGACTACCACTCTGAAGAACAGAGGTTCATTCAAGTGTTTTCAATCAGGTATTGAAAACACCTGTGGATGTCACGGAGCAGCAATAAAGCATAATAAGCACCAATTAGGCAGCTTTAAAATGACTGTGATACTCAGCTCCTTCTAGACATTTACTGGTGTGGTTACAAACATGGTGAAGTCAAGAGAATGGTCCAGGAAGACAAGAGAAGAGGTGATTACTCTTCACAGGAAGGGCAATGGCTATAAGAAGATTGCAAAGATGTTAAACATACCAAGAGAGACCATAGGAAGCATCATTCGCAAATTCAAGGCAAAGGGCACTGTTGAAACGCTACCTGGTCGTGGCAGAAAGAAGATGCTGACTTCGACTGCTGTGCGCTACCTGAAGCGTAGAGTGGAGAAAAGTCCCCGTGTGACTGCTGAGGAACTGAGAAAAGATTTGTCAGATGTGGGTACTGAAGTTTCAGCTCAGACAATACGGCGCACACTGCGTAATGAAGGCCTCCATGCCAGAACTCCCAGGCGCACCCCCTTGCTGTCTCCAAAGAATAAGAAGAGTCGACTGCAGTATGCCAAAAGTCATGTGGACAAACCACAGAAGTTTTGGGATAGTGTTCTGTGGACTGATGAAACAAAATTAGAACTGTTTGGGCCCATGGATCAACGCTATGTTTGGAGGAGGAAGAACAAGGCCTATGAAGAAAAGAACACCTTGCCTACTGTGAAGCATGGCGGGGGATCAATCATGCTTTGGGGCTGTTTTGCTACTGCAGGTACAGGGAAGCTTCAGCGTGTGCAAGGTACCATGAATTCTCTTCAGTACCAGGAGATATTGGATGACAATGTGATGCAGTCCGTCACAAACCTGAGGCTTGGGAGACGTTGGACCTTTCAACAGGACAATGATCCCAAGCATACCTCCAAGTCCACTAGAGCATGGTTGCAGATTAAAGGCTGGAACATTTTGGAGTGGCCATCGCAGTCACCTGAATTAAATCCGATTGAGAACCTCTGGTGGGACTTAAAGAAAGCAGTTGCAGTGCGCAAAGACTTAGAATGTGACTGAACTGGGGGCTTTTGCCCATGACGAATGGGCGAAGATACCCGTAGATCGCTGCAAGACACTTGTGTCAAGCTATGCTTCACGTTTAAAAGCTGTTATAACTGTAAAAGGATGTTGTACTAAGTACTAAGATTGAATGTCACTTGGGGGTTGAATAAAACTGATAATGATGTGAGCACAGAAAAGACATTTGTGGTTATTTCATTATAAATGTTATGTTATCTTTGTCTGACCTACACGTGCCTCTTTGATTTAATTGTAAGCAAGATGACTGAATGATCAAAATCAATGTCAAACTGGCCAAAACACTCAATTTCATTGGGGGTTGAATAATTTTGAACACAACTGTATATGCAGTTACTAACAGGAGATACATATATTGTGAAGCTAGTTTTTATATGCTGATGGATTGTGGTTTATAAATCTTTGTTTATGATATGAGATTTGAAACTTTTTTGTATAAGAAATAAATATATATATGTTTTTATCCAATTATTGATTATTGTATTTTTCAAAGCAAAACACAGACAATTAAAAGAATTTAGGAGAATTTCAAGGAAATATAAACAATTGATATTTGTGTCTCGTATAAATTTCTTATGAAATAATAATCCCTGATATATTGGAGGCAACTGCCGAGATAGGTCCAGTAAGTCCAATATAGACATATTGGAGGCTTGGCTGATAAGTCCAATATATAACGTGTTGTATTCACGTGCAGAGATTATATCCGACATATTGGAGGCTACTGTTGAGATTGTAGGTTTTTTTTGGAATATAATTGCCAGTATTGTCTGATTAGACAGAGTTAAAATATATATATATATACATATATATTTTGACTCCTTGTTGTATTTTGACTTGTGGTTTAACGGTTGTCTACTAAACAGTGTAAAAATGTAATAGTCAATGTCACGGAACGGACATAGGGGCTCTGGTCAGCGAGCCCCAGGACTAACCAACTGAGACATTTCAAAAACACTTTTTCCTTTAGACGTTTTGGTTTTGCGTGTGAGCCTATGGACCTCTTATTTTATTGCTAGATGTGGTTTTATTGGTGTAATGTAATAAGAATGTACCCTGTATGATGTGACTGTAAAAGTATGAAAGAAACCGTTTGTATGTGTTTTTCCCCGTCGCCATTTTGCTCATCCCAGCATGGTTTCACAGAACAAAGGATCTCAGGCCCCAAGATGGAGGATGCAGCGGGCCAGAGGATTGGAGGCTTTTCCAAGACCTCATCTGCCTAATCCCTGGACAATGGGAAGGCTGAAAGGGACCTGATAGGTAACAGGAGGCTGGGAAAGGAGCCAATCAGTGCTGGTTGTGTGGGTGGGGGAGTTGGTAATCTGTTTGTGTGAAGTTGTATAAATGACCCTGTTGAAACCCATAAAATTCAGTTCACTGTTTTAAAGCATACAGCCACGTCTGGTGTCTTCATTTCAGAGCTACAATCACTATTGCAGGAGACACTCAGCAGTCTACTATATCACCACTCAACCCAGGAACGGGATCCCCAAGGCAACACCACACCATCTCTCCAGACGCCGGACCAAAGCCATTTCATCCTCCAGGCCGCTCGAGATGCTGAGTGCCGTGCCACTCGGTAGTCGGGCCGGACGCCATCAAAGGGGGGGGTCAGATAGAGCAGGACCGCAGGCGGACTTCCATCCCGCCACATTGGTGGCAGCGGTGGGATAACTCTTTGAACCCCCAGAAAAAGCACTCAGCATGGCAGGGTACGCCAACTACAAAAAAGATACCCTGCGGGGCATCCTGGAGAGCCGAGGAGGCACCCCGGGCTCAAAAAGTAAAGCCGCCCTGATCGAGGAACTGCAGGAAATGGACCAGGGAGCCGTGGGCATGCCAACCTTACCACCCACCCAGGCATTGGTCCCAGAAGATCCCTTCCAAAGGAAAGTGCGGCAGCGGGTAGCCCTCTTCGGAGCTGCCCCGTCAGAAGCCGCTATACACAACGCCATCCAGGAGATCCGGCAGGAAGAGGAACGAGACAAGGGGTGCCAGCATGAACTTCGGCTGGCCGAAATGCAGAACCATAGGGTTGAGAGCCCCAACCCAGAACAATAAGCGGGCCGGAAGGTGCCCTTCCAAGCGTTTAAAACCTTCAGTGAGGCGGAGGAAGAGATTGAAAGCTTCCTCCAGGACTTTGAGCGGTTGTGCCAGGTACACGAGGTCCAACGCTCCGCTTGGGTCGGTATTCTGGCCTATAAATTGACAGGTCGAGCTGCAGAGGCGTATCGGACCGTTCCGGACAAAGAGGCCAAGAACTATGACTACGTAAAGCAAGCTTTACTGAGCCTCTTTGCCATCACTCCTGAAGCCAGCCGGGTGAAGTTCCGAAACTCACGCCGGCCCAACGGCACAACGCATGTAGAGTGAGCGCATCGGCTACAACGAGACCTAAAGACTTGGTTCCTGGGGAGCAAGGCCAGAACGGTGGAAGAAATCACTCAGCTGCTACTACCTGAACAATTTTTTGAACACACCGCCATAGCAGTACGGGAGTGGGTACGGGACAAGAAACCCCAGACGGTGCAGCAAGCTGCTACCTGGGCAGACGAGTACACAGACGTGAGGAAACCCAACGGGGGTGAATGATCCCCACCCCCTCGACCCGCACTACCCGCCCCTCCCCCGGAGCCATCGACCCGCTGGCCTGCAGTCAGACCAGCGAGCCGTCCAAACTCGGCGGCCAACATCCGCTGCTACGGATGCGACCAGGTGGGGCACTACCGCCAGATTTGCCCCCACCGACCCCCCATTTCGCGGGCCCCCACCCAGGCACCACCCGCGGCTCACTGCTACCACACCGAAACCCCGTGGTTGACCTCCCCGGAAGAATGACACGACCCTGTACAGGCTGCCTCGGCCAACAACTGCCAACACCACCGACAGGCCGGATCAATGGACGGGCCGCCGAGGGCCTCCGGGACTCCGGCGCCACCATCACCCTCGTACGACCCCATTTAATACAGAAAAAGGACCGGTTGGACCACACTGTCGCTGTCCGTGTGGCCAGAGGGAAAGTGCTCCGACTCGCTACGGCCCGAGTCCACCTGGATTGGGGTTCGGGGGAGGGATCTGTGAGGGTGGGTTTACAAGATCGACTACCGGCTGAAATCCTCCTCGGCAACGACCTGGGACGCTTAGTTTCCGCCTACGCCACGGATGCAGCAGCCCCGGTGACCACTCAGCAACAAAGCCACCGCAACAACTACGGCAATCCAATCGGGACCCAGGTGAGACCACGACCCAAACCTCCCAAACCCCCCCAACCCCCCAACCCCCGACCAACCACGACTCCGTCCCCTCGACCTGACCACCCCTCACATGGAGCTCCCCAGCCACCCTCCGACACCAGACCCAGACCGACCCCACCCTACAGAAATACGGAGACCGGGCCGGCAAGGGCCTGGAAGGCGACAAGACCGATAGCATCGAGTGGGAAGATGGGCTACTATATAGGTATACTGAGAGGGTGGGCCCCAAGAAGCAACAGGTTCCCCACAAGCAGTTAATCGTACCCCAGGCCCCTAGACAGGAACTCCTCAGACTGGCCCACGACATCCCCCTCGCCGGACACTTAGGGATAAAGAAAACCCGACACCGGTTAACCCGAGCGTTCTTCTGGCCCCGCCTTAGTGAGGATACCCTAGAGTACTGTCGCACCTGTTCGGTCTGCCAGAAGGTAGGGAAAACCGGAAACCACCCGAAAGCCCCGCTGCACCCATGCCCATTATCCAAGAACCCTTTAGTCGGGTGGCGGTCGACATAATCGGCCCCTTGCCTCGCCCCAGTGCCACCGGGATGAGATATATTCTCACCGTGGTGGACTACGCCACCCGATATCCCGAGGCTGTGGCCTTGGCCAATATCCAGGCCGACACCATAGCCGATGCCCTCCTACGGGTGTTTTCCCGGGTAGGATTCCCACGGGAGATTTTGTCTGACCAGGGCACCCAGTTTACCGCTGAGCTGACACAACAGCTCTGGCACCTGTGTGGTGTCAAGGCACTTCACAGCGCCCCATATCACCCCCAGACGAACGGGCTGTGCGAGCGGTTTAATGGGATCCTGAAACAGCTGATCCGGGCCTTCACCCATGAAAGAAAGGACTGGGAAAAATACTTACCCCACTTGTTATTTGCCTATCGGGAGGTACCACAGGAATCGACCGGATTCTCCACCTTTGAGTTATTGTATGGGCGCCAGGTGCGAGGCCCCTTAGACCTAGTTAGGGCTCAGTGGGAGGGGGGACAGGAGGCAGACGGGCTCTCCATCCTGAGTTACGTCTTGGAGCTCCGGGAGCGCTTGACGGAAGTCACAGAACTAGTCAAGGGAACATGGAAACGGCCCAGGCCCAGCAGAAGGCGTGGTACGACCGCTCTGCCCGCAGACGCTCATTCCTCGTGGGGCAGAAGGTCCTGGTGTTAAAACCACAGTGGCAGAACAAGCTGCAGGCGTCCTGGCAGGGCCCCTACCGGGTGGTAACCCAGCTGGGGGATACCACCTATGTGGTTGTCAGCTGCGCAGACACCAGGATCCAGCGGATGTTCCACGTCAATATGCTCAAGGCCTACCATGAGCGCCCGGAGCCGGTGGCTGCCATTTGTGCCCCAGCCACCGAGGAGGCAGAACAGTTTCCCCTAATAGATCTCCCCGGGAAGGACAACTGGCCTGCAGGGGTCGACCAGGTGCAGATAGGGGAGGAGTTGGGTCCCCAGAAACAGGCCCAGATTAGACAGCTCCTACAAGACGCCTCCATGGTTGGACTGGGAGCCGTGCTGAGTCAGGTGGGAGACGACAGGGGGAACATCCGGTGGTGTTCATCAGCCGCAAACCTCTCCCCAGGGAGGTGGGATATGCCGCAGTGGAGAAGGAGTGTTTGGCCCTGGTTTGGGCCCTGAGAAAGTTCCAGCCCTATGTTTACGTGCGCTCCTTCACTATCATGACTGACCACAATCCCTTGGTGTGGCTGAACCGAGTGGCTGGGGAGAATGGCCTCCTGCTACGGTGGAGCCTGGCCCTCCAACTGTTTAACTTCACAATCCAATATCGGCCCAGGCCTCAAAATGGGAACGCCGATGGATTATCGCGGAAAACGGCCCAGGAACCCGGAGACCTCCGTTCACCGACTTCCCCGAGTCGACCCGTTGGGGTCCAACCATGTCCGTCGAACTTTATTGGGGGGGAGAAATGTCACGGAACGGACATAGGGGCTCTGGTCAGCGAGCCCCAGGACTAACCAACTGAGACATTTCAAAGACACTTTTTCCTTTAGACGTTTTGGTTTTGCGTGTGAGCCTATGGACCTCTTATTTTATTGCTAGATGTGGTTTTATTGGTGTAATGTAATAAGAATGTACCCTGTATGATGTGACTGTAAAAGTATGAAAGAAACCGTTTGTATGTGTTTTTCCCCGTTGCCATTTTGCTCATCCCAGCATGGTTTCACAGAACAAAGGATCTCATGCCCCAAGATGGAGGATGCAGCGGGCCAGAGGATTGGAGGCTTTTCCAAGACCTCATCTGCCCTAATCCCCTGGACAATGGGGGAGCCTGAAAGGGCAAGATAGAGGATACAGCAAGCCAGCTGATTGGAGGCTTTTCCAAGACCTCATCTGCCTAATCCCTGGACAATGGGAAGGCTGAAATGGACCTGATAGGGAACAGGAGGCTGGGAAAGGAGCCAATCAGTGCTGGTTGTGTGGGTGGGGGAGTTGGTAATCTGTTTGTGTGAAGTTGTATAAATGACCCTGTTGAAACCCATAAAATTCAGTTCACTCTTTTAAAGCATACAGCCACGTCTGGTGCCTTCATTTCAGAGCTACAATCACTATTGCAGGAGACACTCAGCGGTCTCCTACATCACCACTCAACTCAGGAACGGGATCCCCAAGGCAACACCGCACCATCTCTCCAGACGCCGGACCCACGCCATTTCATCCTCCAGGCCGCTCGAGACGCCGAGTGCCGTGCCACTCGGTAGTCGGGCCGGACGCCATCAAAGGGGGGTCAGATAGAGCAGGACCGCAGGCAGACTTCCATCCCGCCACAGTCAGAATCTGAGACTCAGGAAGATGTACAGATACATGCTTTTTTTTTTTGACATATTCGAGTTTATTGTGATGCACATGAAATATTACAGTTCAATGTAGCTACTATATTGTAGCCTAAGCAAGGTTGAAAAAAAATAGTTAGTCATATCACGTCTTTCAGGTAGTCATTACATACAAGGAAGAAAATAAAGTTATACAGTTATACAGTGGGAGTTATTGGATCTGTGTGGCAACCGATTCACACTAGGTTTCCGGGTGTCGCAATTGTAAGCATTGGAATAAGAACCCGGAGTCTGTGCGCATCGACTCATTCTCGGTAGACATGTCATTAGCCAGTGATACCATTTTAATGCATTTTCAGCGGCCCTCCCCTTGGCGTAGGCCAACCTTTCCTCAGAGGGGCGGATAAATTCCACCTCGTGGAGCCAGAGCGTAAGTGGAGGGGGTTCGGCGCATTTCCAGTACTGAGGTATTGTCAACCTTGCTGCCTGTAACAGGCGGACAGCCACCGATTTCCTAAATACCTCTGGGACCATGTCAGTGTGGCTCAATAAATAAAATTCCGGGGAGAAGGGGGATTGAGGCTCCATAACCTCACTAACCTGGGCATGAATAGTGTGCCAAAAGTGTTGCAGGGTCGGGCAGGACCACCAAATATGTAGTGGGTTGGCGGCAGGAGCTTTGCAACGCCAGCAGGATGTGCCATCCCCTCCTGGCATGTGTCTAAGTGTGTTGGGTGTCCTGTGCCATTTGTTTAGTAGTTTGTAGTTAGCTTCCTGTACCCTAGTGGACATCGAGCTGGTGTGGGCCAACGAGCAAATCGACCTCCATTGATGATCCTCAAATTGTATGCCGAATTCCCTCTGCCATCCGGTACGAGCCGCGGACGGACAAACAACCCTGAACTGTATAAGATCGTACATCGCTGAGAGGCAATGGGAGGGTAGCCTGCCCTGTTCCACTATCGTCTCGAACTGTGTGAGTGTTCTCGTGTACGAGTCAAGCGTGGAAAGCGAGCGTAGTCGTTGAATCAATCTGTGGTGGTGGAACCTAGTCAAAAAGGAATCCGGTTGGGAGAGGGGCAGCAGACCGCACGCAACTGGTTGTCCAGCAGCTAGAAAATGGCGGGGGCGTGGCGGTGGCGGGGGGTCCGCTAGGCCTGTCAGCTGTAAGGATCGGGAAAACTCCGGAAGCTGTTGGAGCGGTAACAGCGGAGATGGGAACGGTGCAAGGTCAAATTTAGCATTGAGGCTTCTCCAAGTGCGTAGTGTAGCGTTGATCAGAGGGTGTGTTTTTGTCCCTTTGTGTAATGTGGAGGCTGGTAGCCAAGGGAGGTCGGACAGAGGGCAACTCGCACAAGCCTGCTCAATTCCCACCCATTGTTTATCTTGTGTGCCAGTCAACCACTCCAGCATGCGCTGCAAGTGGGCCGGTCCATAATAGTGCCAAAAGTGTGGCACTGCTGCCCCACCAGCACTTTTAGGTGCGGTGAGTAGTGCCATAGCTATTCTAGGTTTTTTAGAATCCCATATGTATGAAAAAAAGGAAGAATTTATATATATGAACATGTATCCTTCATGGTGGAGTTGTATAGATATATCGGCACGTCTTTTAATGACCCTGATGGCAGCAGAGGCCCTGTGAAACCCTGAAACCCTGTTAATCCCTTTTTTTTTTTTTCTTCTTTCCTCTCTCCCATTCCCCTCCCTGGTTGGATTGTTGATACTGTTTATTGAAAATGCAGAGAGTACTCACGACATGTATTGCGATGTGATGCTTTGATAAAGCTTCCAACTATGCGTAATTACGTATGAAACAAACTGTAGATTTGATATAACTCTCAATAAAAATTTATTGAAATTAAATTAAGAATCCCATATGTATCTAGTGAGCATGCGAGTTATTTGTGCGAAAAAAACTCCTGGTAGAAGTATTGGGATGGTCTGAAAAAGATATAGAAGGCGCGGCAGTATGTTCATTTTGATTACTCCGGCTCGGCCAAACCACGATATATGAGGGTATGACCACGTTAAGAGGTCATTAGTCAGGCTCGTCAGGAGCGGTCGGTAGTTGGCTACATACAGTGTCGCACAGTCTGGTGTTAGTATAATGCCTAAATATTTCAGTCCCGTAGAGCACCAGCGGAAGGGAAAGGCCGTCACCAGGCACTCCTTCATGTCCGGGGGAACATGGAGGGGCAGAATTTCAGACTTGTCCATGTTAATCTTTAAATTGCTTAAGGCTCCATATTGGGCAAAGAGGAGTAGCAGTTTCGGAAGGGAGATCCTCGGCTGGCGGAGAAAAAACAGCATATCATCAGCATATGCCGCCACCCGGTGCTCCCTGTTCCCAACCTCCACGCCGTGCAGATCAATATCTGAGCGTACTGCCTGCAAAAATGGTTCTAATGTCAATGCAAACAGGAGTGGGGACAAGGGGCAGCCCTGTCTTGTCCCGTTTGTGATCGGAAAGGGGGCCGATAATGCGCCATTAACGTTGACCCTGGCCGTGGGGTTAGTGTAGAGAGCATTGATCCAAGTTCGTGCCTACGCCCATAAAGCGCAAAGTGTGTGAGAGGAACAGCCAACCGACCCGGTCAAACGCCTTATCTGCGTCCGTGGACAGCAGTAAGGTCGGTTCCCGGTCCCCAGTGGAGGCCGCGTGAATGAGGTCTATCGCTCGCACCGTGTTCGCCCTGCCCTCCCTCCCGGGTATAAAGCGCGTCTGGTCTGAATGGACCAGCGTTGGAACGTGTACTTTCAAGCGGTTGGCCAATATTTTCGCAAACAGCTTGAGGTCCTGGTTAAGGAGGGAAATCGGTCTATAGCTGCTGCAGAGCTCTGGATCTTTTCCCGGTTTCGGGATAAGTGTGATGTTAGCTGTCAATGCCGATGCCTGTAAGTATGTGCCTTCCGTGAGTGAATTAAAGGCCCTCAGCCAGTGTTGTGCCAGGTGTCCGTGCAGGGATTTATAATACTGGAGGGAGAGTCCGTCAGGGCCGGGAGACTTGCCCGAGGGTGTTAATTTAATTGCCTCCTCTAGTTCCTCTCCAGTTATGGGTTTATCTAGGGATTGGCGTGCGTCGCTCGACAAGGTGATGCGGAGATGTTGCCGAAGGTAAGCATCAATGGCGTCCCCGTTCTGCATGTCCGTTTGTTTGGGGAGGTTGTACGTATCTTGAAAGTGTTTGTGAAAGAGTGTCATGATGTCCTGCGGTAGAGAAGATGGGGCCTGTGCGCCGGCGCGTATCTTAGAAATGTAGGAGGCATTCTGTTGCCTGCGAAGGGAGTGGGCCAGGAGCCTACCGCATTTATTGCCGTGTTCAAAGTAGCGTTGTTTAGTCCTACGTATTTTTTGAAGGGCACTAATGTTAAGGAGTGTGTGAAGCTCCGCTTTAAGCTTCATTAGTTCTGTGTAGGTCGCATCCAGGAGGTGGGCTTTATGGGTCTGTTCCAATGTAGTAATGCATGCGTGTAGTTCTTCAAACTGACGTGTTCGTGCCCGCTTAAGTCTCGCCCCTTGTGCTATCAGGTAGCCCCTCGCCACCGCCTTGTGCGCTTCCCAGACCAGCGGGGAGGGAGTGTCCGGGCGTACATTATCCTCAAAGTTGTGCTCTAGTGTGTCTGTCAGGCCTTTAAGTACCTCAACGTCTGCTAGGAGGGTTTCATTAAGGCGCCAATGTAAGGATTTGGATCTGTATAGGGCCGTCGCCAGCGTCACTATGACCGGCGAGTGATCTGTCCAAGTCGTGGTGCCAATGGTCGAGTTGCGTATTAAATGTGCATGTTGAAATGGGATAAATATGTAGTCCAGTCGGGTGTAGCATCTGTGGAGCGCGCTGTAATAGGTGTAATCCCGACCCGTCGGGTGTTGGGCTCTCCAGCAGTCCACCAGCCTGTGCTCATGCAAGAGGAGTCTAGTCTGACGGAGCACTGACTGTGCCAGGCTTGAGGTCCCCCTGGATGTGTCCATCTTAGGATCCAAGACCATATTAATGTCCCCACCCACAATAAGGATCCCCTCCGCAAAGGCCCCCACCACTCGGAGGATTTCCCTAAGCGCTCCGTGTTGCCGTTTGTTAGGCAGGTATACCGAAGCGAAAGTGTACAATTGGTCGCCTATGGTCCCTTTCACTAAGGTATAACGACCGTCAATGTCGCATTTAGAATCCCTGAGGGTGAATGGAAGTGACCTGGCCAATAAGATGGCTGTGCCACGCATCTTGCCTAGCGTGTAGTTGCTATAGAACCCTGTGGGGTAGTCCCGGTTGCGGAGCAATGGTGCTCGGGGCCCTGTGAGGTGTGTTTCTTGTAAGAGTGCAACGGATACCTTCTGAGTGCGGAATTCCCATAACGCGATGTGGCGTTTTGCCGGAACGTTCAAACCTCCCACGTTCAGGGATAGTACCCTCAGAGAATCAGGAACATACGTCATGACGCACAGCAGGTAAGATACCCGGGGTCTGACGTGAGGAGTGCGAAAGAGGTGTAACTACCACCGAACCTGCGGGAATTGACAAAGAAAAATAAACGTAGATGAATATGCAAAACAATGACAATGAAGATCGTAAGAAAAAATAACCACTAAACAGAGTAATCGTAACGAGTGTGACGAATTTCGGTCGGACCGCCCCTATTGGAGCAGGTCGGACCCTGTCACACAAAAAAGTGCCCACGACCGGGCGCGTTACTACTCAGTAGGGAAACGTGACCGACCGTCAAGAAATATGAAGTAAACAATTAACAAGGGGTGTGCGTGCCCACCCCATGGCGAGGCCATGAAGGCCTGATGTGAGAATCAAACAAACAGACCCAGTCTCGGTGTAGTATTCCGCCGGAACCACTGATAAAAGTTTGCCTCATCCTGTGGAGAGGTATGCGTCGTCCCGTAGGTCTACCTGTCCGGCTCTAGGAAGCAATCATCTGTGTGGGAGGAATGATGTAAAACGTGCTAAAGTTCCTGGGAGCTGGATGGGGTGTTTCCCCGCGTGGAGGGCCGAGAGCCTCGTGGGCGCCTCCTTCGGGCTGGGCGCTGTGGCGGGAGTTGTTCAGTGGTGTAAACAGTCATCGGGTCCGGCCACGATATCCGTACGTCTTCTGGCAATCGTAGCGTGCGAAGGATTCCATCCAGGTCTTCCCCCGACCTAACGGTCACCGGGCCTTGCTGCGTTCTGATCTGCAGGCCAAAAGGGTGTAGCCATCGGTACTGTAGCCCTTCTTGTTGCAGGGCCAGCGTGAGGGGCCGCAATGCCCGTCTTGATTGTAGGGTGAGCTGGGAGACATCATTAAACAGGGAGATCGGGGCGCCATCCAGCACCAGTCTCGGGGTGTCCCTTGCTAGTCTCATAATGTCCTCTTTTAAACTGAAATGTAGAAGATAGCAGATGACGTCCCTCGGAGGTGCTTCCGGGGGTCCCCTGGGCCTGAGAGCTCTGTGAAAATGTTCGATATCTATTGGGGTGTCTGGCAGGCGTCCTAGTACCTTATTGAATAAACGCAATAATGCATGATGTAATTCCTCCGCCGTTTTCTCACCCTCAGGGAGACCCCTTACTCTAATATTCTGCCTGCGGCCTCTGTTTTCAGGGTCTACTATATGTCGGGTGAGGGAGGTGAGAAGGTGATGGTGCTGAGCAATGTGACCTGTGGTGGCTTCCACCTGGTCTGATCTCTCTTTCTGCCCCTTCTCTACCTGTTCCACGCGGTGCTGTAGGCCTCCTAGGTCTCCCCTGAGTCGTTCGATGTCCGCCGCCAGGGACTGGCGGAGTGATGTTGTGGCCGCCGTCAGGTCATCTTTCGTGGGCAGCGATCGTAGGAGCTGGCGTATGTCCTCCGGTGCGTCCCACGTGCCGGTAGACGAGGATGCAGGAGATGGCGGGCCGCATGCGGGGGTCGGCGCCATTTTAGTTGGCGGTTGGGCTCCGTCCTCCTCGTGCTGCGGGGCAAAGTACTGGCGGATCCCGGGTGCCAGCGAGTCCGGGTGAGCTGCCGCTGTTCCAGGGGTCTGGGGGGTCTTTTTACCCTTGACCATGTCGATCTGCGCTGTGGTTGTGCTTTGTTTTTGCCAGGGGTGAGACGGAGCTCACTCAGTGTGCGGCCATGTCAGTCGGCGGTCAGGCCACATCGACCCAGATACATGCTAATCAAATAGTATTGATAGATGTTATGTCTTATCTAACGGACAAGTTACACGTCACAGACGATTTATTTGATTGGATAAAAGAATTGCAAGCAAATGCTTCTAATTATGCTGATCAATCTGGTCAGATCACTCAAATTTTCTTGAATGTTTGCGATAGATAAGTGCAGCCACAAATAAAAAAGACAAAGAGATTTTTGTTTTAAAAATTGTGCCTGAATGCATATACTTGATCACAGAAATGAACAAGAGATTGAATGATGACAAAGAAACCAGAGACAGCTTAGAAAATAAAAATTGTGACTTGCATGATACCGTAAATAAATTAAAAGATGAGTCAGAACGAATGATAATGGAGTTGAAAGTGTGTGCAAGAGAGAAAGAGCAATGGCAAGATGAGAGTGATCAATTATCCAAATTAAATAAGGAGCTGAATGCAAAATTGGCGAGAATGAAACGCGAACATGAGAAATTTGCTGATGAGCTACGTCAGGTTGAAACTGATGTTCAAAGGGTTAAAACTAATTCCTTTGAAGCTGATGTTCGAAGGGATAAAAATCCTTCTTCAGAGAAGTTCCCTTTGAAAGCTGTGAGCTATAACTCATCACTGATTAGGCTTGACAGCTCTGTTTATCTGCAGAGCGAATGCGAAAGTGAAACTAAATCTCATGATGAAAAAGAGCGAAGCCTCTTACACAGGAGTATTTCAAATCCCATCACTCTAGCCAGTCACAGCCTATTAAGAAATCTCATAAAGTTCAGGATTTAACGAAAATTCTCCATTTCTTAAAAAACTCAGTAGGTATCTTTGACCTAAAGGGATCGCCAAAAATAATAAATCATTTAGCGATGTTTGAAGAAGCACTGTCTATATTAGGGATTACTTCAGATGCTCCGAAAATTGAGTTTATCCCATGGGTCTTTGAAGGCAAACATAGGTATTTTTTTCAGTCTTTGAAAGAATCTGGTATACGTAACTGGAGTAAAATAGTCTCCGAGGTCAAATCTGAATTTGGGCCTGAAGGAAAAGGAATCCTCAGACCACCATCTGCTGACCTATAAGAAGGACCCTAAAAATAGTTAAATAACACCCCATGAATTATAATATTAATAGATAAATTAAGGTTTAAATACAAGAAATAGTTTTAAGATAAGTTGATAATCAACAGCAGTATAGGATAGACACATACTCAATAAACTAGGATTAAGTTTCACTTCTCAATAAATTTCCATTTCTCTGAAATGACGAAGTGCTGATAGCTAGCAGTTTGCAAGAAATCACATGTCTCGGGCCACGGGACTGTCCAGAAATGTGTCACCAGACCTGTATTGAAACTGGCCAATGAACTATGCTATGTTTTGAAATGTTAACCAATGAAATAAAGAGACAACGCTTTGTTACAAGCATAAATGTGTGTCAAAACAGTAAACGGTAGAGAGAAGTGCCAGACTAAGATACATGCCTCGTGTGTTTTCTTTGACGGATTTCTCTCTCCCTGCGCAGAAGGAGAGTTAACTCAAGGTGTGCCTAAGACAGGGTTTTAGGGGTTAAAGGACGGACAATTGGAGGCGATTATTCTCTTCAATCTGGAGGCACTGCTGAGATGAACGGTCACCCCTCGTCCTGGTGAGTATATTGTCTTGTCTGGACGAGGGCAATGACAATGTTTATCTCAAACTAAAATTAGTTGTCCATGTCCTATAGTGTATCAGGGATACAAATTAAAAGAAAACGTTGCCAGGGGCCGTTTATTTAAAGAAGGAGTAGGTCAGGGACCACACTCATAGAAGGGACATTATATGTCCAATTGATCACACCTTGCGTTAACCCTCATAAAATGTATAGAGTATAAGAATATTAGAGTGTTAAGATTCACTGTTGGACGGTCTGTAAGGTAAGACAGACGTCCCTCAGTTGTGATAATAGAGTAAATTATATAAGTTCTTTTTTCTGTCCTACTCTTAAGGCAGAACTGGTCATGGCTGCCTGAAACCAGTTAACCCGTAGACGCTCGGGTCAGTGACTTTCTCACGTTTTGGGAAGACGCACGGATTTATCCGTGGCAGTCGAGCACTGTGAGAAGCCTACCCTTTGTATTTCTTTCCTCTTGATACTAAAATATTGTAATAGATTATCTGTTTTCTGATATTGAAACTTGTACTAGAAACAATGGGTACACAGAGCAGTAAGATAAAAGAATACCCCCTTCCTTTGGTGGGAGAAACATGCAAGGAATATGTAGCAAGGGTAGGAGGAACAGATTACTATCTTGTTAACCCTTGGGTGGATAATATGGCAGGTTGGACAGAGGCAGTTGGGAGCTGTGACCCATTTCCCAGACAAGGAGATAACAGTCCATTTCATATGGACATGGTCAAGGGCTTATGTCTTGGTGACACCGAGGCATGGCCCCACTATGCAGGAGACCCTCAATGGGATATGAAATACATGCGTTTGGGAGGAGAGCAGTGGCTAATATCGGCAGGATACTGGTTTAATAGAGCCAACAAACAATGCAAGAAACCAAGTCCAGATGGTCTAAATAGCGAAAGATTACACCAAATAGAATTAAGCATACCACGAAGAAAACAGGAAGTCCCACGAGCGGGTTGGGGCCCCTGCCCCCCTCCCTCTTACAAATACTCAATGTATCCTTCACTTGCTGGTTTCCAAGACACCGAAATACTCGGTGCTGTTGCAGCAATCGAATGTACACCGTCAGCCCCTAGTAAACCACAAATAGAAGATACTAAGGACACAAACATTATAGACGAGAAAAGTGCAGAAGAAAAAGAGGAAGATATAAAAAGTCCGATCCCTGCACCTAAGATCAAAACACGCACACAAACAGGAACAGAGATAAAACCTCCCGAATTTTACACATTTTACGCTGAGAAACAGAAACACTTCCCGTTTATGACAGTAGGAGATAAATTGCTCAAAAAGACTATAGAAATAGAAGATATTAATAGAATTCTTAAACATTGTCCTAAACCCCGAGAAGCCCCACTAGGAGCATTAAACTACCTCAAAAAGGCATGTAACGGACGCAACTTTACCCAGGAAGACATGAGACTGATTGTTGACGGTATTATAGAGAAAAATTCTTCTTGGGATTGGGATGAGATTCCATCGATCTCAGTTCCTGCCAAAGAGAAATCAGCCGAGGACTACCCATTAAATACAAGAGAAGGAATTACAAGAATGTGGGATGAGCTAGAAAACCAATTTAAACGGGCGTTTAAAGCAAGATCATCCCTTCCTATAGCCGTAGCCTGTAAACAAAAAGCCGGGGAGGGAGTGATCGAATTCTGGCGCAGATTCCTAATCTGTTGGACAGAAGAAGCAAGGTTACCAAAAGAACGCGGCCACAGCCTTCTTATTTCTACATTTATGAACAATTTAGACTCAGCCCTGGTGCTAACCGTCTGCCAGGCGGTATCTAGCTGGCCCTCAGATTCCCTCCATGAGTTTGAAGCACATCTACACGAGAAAGAGGCAGCAGGTTGTTTTGAAATAAGAAAAAAGCCGACCCATAATCTGCAGAGGCAAGGACAGAATAGAACACAATGCTAATAACAAAAACCAGACAACTCATAACAACTACACACAAAACGGCCAGACTTATACCCCAGAAAAGGAATCAACATGTTATAGGTGCAGCAGGAAAGGCCACTGGGCCCGGAACTGCCGTGCTTCTGATGAAGATGCGCAAAGATACCAGAAATCATACAGAGAATCTAAAAGACAGGAACCCTCCACCCAGCAACCAGCAAGCGATGATGCGCCCAGGTTCCCCATCAACTGGGACAGGGAAAATAAATGAAGGGGCCCGGGGGGTGATACCCTGACTTTCCCCCAATTGACAGGGGGGTGGCAAGATGATCCAATGTTGACATTACACATAGAGGGCAAACCTATTAGTTTTCTTATTGACACGGGTGCAACCACAAGTACGATAGAAAGCAAATATTACTCTGGACCACTTGCTAAGTCAGAACCTTCCATGGGAATTAACGGGGTATCCACAAACACATTCTCCACCCGCCCTCTAGCGCTCACCACTCCTGACGGTAAATCACTTTTATATCATGTGTTCACAGTAATAGAGGACTGTCCTCTCAGTCTTCTGGGGAGGGATCTCCTGGGAAAACTAGAAGTCAACATATATTCAAGAACAAGGGGTCTCATAATAGATTCTCCATCAATTTCTTTGTTTTTAGACAAACAACACCATTTTTTCATGACTACAGACACATTGCCCACTGAACTCCGAGAGTTGGACCAATTGTGGTCCAACGGCCCCTATGACACAGGACTCATTAGTTGCACACCCTACAAAGCCATATTACACGAGAATTGTCAACCGGTCTATCAGAAGCAATACCCATTGTCCAAAGAAAAGAAGGACGGACTACGTCCTATGATTGACCAGTTTCTACAGGATGGCATCCTGGAACCTGTAGTCTCCCCCTTCAGTACCCCAATTAACCCTGTACGCAAACCAGATGGTACAATGCGGTTTGTACAAGATCTACGTGCCATTAACTCCCTTGTCATCCCCATTGCACAAATAGTCCCGGACATTACAACGTTGCTCTCATCCATTCCAGCGACACATACACATTTTTCTGTAATTGACCTGAAGAATGCATTTTTTAGCATCCCTGTACATCTGGAAACGGCATTACTGTTCGCATTCACATTTGAAGGCACCCAATTTACATGGAAAAGGTTACCTCAGGGGTACGTTGACGCCCCGGTGGTCTACAGTATTGTACTGCAGGCCACTCTGAAATCCTGGCACCCCAGCCATGGTTCTGTCCTGCTGCAATACGTGGATGATCTCCTCGTATGCAGTCCATCAGAGGAGGCCTGCTGGGAGAATGGTAAATCACTTCTTAGATGGTTACAGGAATGTGGGCACAAGGTCTCCCTTAAAAAAAATGCAGTGGTGTCAAACGCAAGTTGAATATTTAGGGTTTGTTCTCAGACAGGGGGAACGGAGCATCAGTCAGAAGAGAGTCCAGTCTGTCACGGGCCTGGTCAACCCGAAAACTAAGAAGGACATGCTGTCATTCTTAGGCATGATAAACTATTGCAGACAGTGGATCCTTGACTGCTCCTACTACGATAACATTCTGAGACAAGCCACCCTGTTGGGTCAATCCAATATGATAACGTGGTCTAATGAAATGTTAAATGCCTTTAAGGTTCTCAGGAATGCAATGATGACAAGCCCCGCGCTAGGCCTCCCTGATTATGTACTTCCATTTCATCTGTTTGCAAGGGACAATTGTAAAACCATGGCCGGGGTACTGACGCAAGAACATGGGGGCCGGTTGCGCCCCGTAGCATTTTTCTCAAAGATTCTGCCAGTAACGGTACAAGGGATGCCGGCCTGTTTGCGTGCCCTGGTAGCATGTGCAATGGCCATTAGTATGGCAAGCCAATACACGCTAGGGTACGAAACTCATCTACACACAACCCATGATGTTTTATCTTAACTTAAGGGCATACATACACAGCACATGTCATCACAGCGCTTTAGTGGATATGAAGTCACACTGCTAAGCAACCCTGCACTGCACATAGAATACAGTTCAAGTGTCTCTGGTCCAGCACCAATCCTAAATGCTTTACTGGGTCTTAAGAATCCCTCAGATACCATCCCACTCGAACATGACTGTGCTCTCTCCATTGAGTCTGAAACTGCACCCCGCCCTGATCTCATGTCAACACCTGTTCCGGACGCAGATGTCGTCTTTGTTGACGGCTCCTATACCCGCCCCAATGACAACACTTATCATGCAGGCTATGCAGTGGTTCAACTCCCTGACACTGTTCTAGAGTCAGGGCCTGTACCCTACCAGTCTGCCCAGGCAGCAGAACTGATTGCATTAACACGAGCCTGCAGGCTCTATGCGGGTAGACCTGTCACGATATACACTGACTCCAAATATGCTTATGGTGTGGTCCATGACCATGGGACGATATGGGAAAAGAGGGGATTTGTGGCCGCAGATGGCAAGAAGATTTCCCATTCGACCCTGGTCACGGACCTCCTAGCAAGCATTCTTATGCCCTCTCAGATAGCGGTATTACATTGTAGAGCACACACCAGAGCCTCAGATCCTATTGCAAAAGGGAATCATCTGGCTGACCAAGCAGCTAA
This sequence comes from Leptobrachium leishanense, assembly GCA_009667805.1. NCBI lineage: Eukaryota > Metazoa > Chordata > Amphibia > Anura > Megophryidae > Leptobrachium > Leptobrachium leishanense. The sequence continues at coordinate 52,510 of RXON01003869.1, forward strand.
ACGAGCAGCACAACAGGACATAGCTAAACTAGTAATGCCGGTTTTGCGACCTCCCACAATGGATGGGGACCAATTGTTTTGTACCTTACAAAAATATGCAACCACAGAAGAGCTAAAAGATTGATGCTACCCCATTTTACAAAAAAATTCAAATACTGGCCTAATTACCAAAGATGGGAAACCCTGTATTCCCCAGAGTAGCGCCTCTCTTTTCATTGATCATTTTCATGGGGTAGGCCACAATAGTATCGCTACAACCATCACCTTACTCAGTCAGCATTTTTACATCCAGAATTTGCGCAGCCTGGTACGAGATTATGTCTCAAGATGTATTATATGCCTTAGGAATTACCCAAACAATCCACACAAGGTAGACCATCAACATCTAGACTACCCTACCACCCCCTTCACGCACCTACAAATAGATTTCACACACATTCCTCGGACAGAAGGTAAAAGGCAAGAATATGCTCTAGTCATCGTGGATATGTTTTCACGATGGGCTGAGGTATTTCCCACAAAGGCAGAAGATGCAAAAACTGTAGTGCGTATACTGACACGGGAGATAATCCCACGATGGGGAGTCCCGCTGCAGCTCAATTCTGATAAAGGCACAGCATTTACCTCACGTGTAAGTAAGAGTCTAGTCCGGGCTTTGCAGGTGGAATGGAAATACCACATTCCATGGCACCCGCAAAGTTCCGGGTTGGTCGAAAGAATGAACCGCTCGGTAAAGGACCGCCTTAGGAAAGCAACAGGGGGCACCTTTAAGAATTGGAAATTGGTACTCCCCATCATTCTGGCTGAAATCAGAATGGCAGTTAATAGGAACACAGGCTACTCCCCCTTCGAGATACTTATGGGCAGACCCTTTCCATTACCATGGTCTACAGGTAGGCTAACAGTGGAGACAGGGGACTTAGAGCAGATAAGGGATGAATATGTTAGGCAGCTGATCTCAACCCTTGAGACAACCAGAGACAAAGTTATATTTAAGTCCCCCTTTCTTTCAGACAAACCTACCCACCCATTTAATCCAGGAGACAAGGTGTTGGTAAAGCGGCTACAGAAAGGAAAAAGACCAGAGGATTTCGCCTATGGACCAGAGACCACGGTGGTAGCCGTAACCCGCACAGCTATACTGACAGAGGACAGCCCAGTCTGGATTCACGCCTCTCGAGTCAAGCGGATTCAACAAAGGACTCAACAAGGGGTACTAACGGGGGCAGCTAATAGCCCTGGCCTCCAACAAGGAGAAGATGACAACCAAGGATCCTTTTCGAAGAGTATGGATGCATGTGGGGGAAGAAAAAGACTGAAACAATATGTTTACCCCCCTTCGGAACATATGTCACAACCCCTATTGTCCACACCCCCTACCAGAAAGAACCCCAACCCAAACCATCACTGTCTGGCCACTGTTGTTTTTTTGTTGTCCACCATTACTGGAGTATCTGCTTCCCCAGATGTAGGCATGACTATGTATAACGGGGTCACGACTTTCTGGTTCAATTCCTCCAGCACAACTGTAGCCACTTATGCTTTCGATTATTGCACCATAGGCTCATTCTGTGACAAACGATCAGGTGACTGCAGTATGATAATATACAAGGCAACTGTATATATATGTGTAACCGATGAGTACTGGGGACATAATTGTGATTATTGGGGCGCAGTGGGGTGGGACACGGGCCATATGGGATCTGTTCCCTCTGATGCAGTAGTTAACAGATGGGGATATAAACCAGATAGCGCGCACGACGACGCAGTTCCAATGGACAAAGCCTATTAAATCGTATGACTTTGATTGGGAGAGGTGGGTGGCGGTGCTCAACCAAAGGCGGAGCTCAGACAGTACAATTGATGCTGACTATACACCACCCTTCCCAGGCCGACACGGGTGTCTATGTAATGGGAATATACGCAACTGCCACAACCAAATTCCCTCGATACAAGTTCAAACTCCAAGATATGGCCATTTATAAGAAGGAAGAGAACCCATTCCTACCCAGGAAATATGGAGAGGTAGTGAGACCTCCTTCTCTCCTGCCTAACACCAAATCAATAGCCAATCCCACCTATGAAGACAGCCTAGCAATGGAAACAGGATTTTCAGATGTAAATGTTTGGCTAGAATGGGTAAAATTTAGTGCCCTAAACAATAACCGTACAAATTGTTATGTGTGTGGTGCTGCTAGGCCGCATCTAGGCACCGTACCTTTTAATATTCCGCAAGATGTAGAATAATGTTTTCTTAGTTTATATACTAACACTACTGATAGCCAGAGTTTATGTGAATATTGGAAGAATAGCTACCCCATACTAACACGCCTCCCACAACCAGGAGAAGGGATACATGTTTACCCAGGGAACTATACCTGCTATAGGTCAGCAGAAAAAGGTAGGAACCTCACCTTCTTCCCCGAGGGTTATTGTGCCAATTATAGCAATATCAACAGTATTAAGTTACAGAATCAAGTATTTCTGATTGGGGATCTCTACTGGATATGTGGAGACCTCAAGATTAGGGCGCGTCTGCCCCTTCAATGGTCAGGCGAATGTGCCCTAGCTAAGGCCTTAATGGGATTTCATATTGTTTCGGATACTGAGGAAATTCCAAATATTAGCTCACGTCGCAGGAAAAGGGAAGTTCCAAGCCCACAAGGTAGTCTTGATCCGCATGTCTATATTGATGCTATAGGGGTACCAAGAGGGGTCCCTGATGAATTTAAAGCAAGGGATCAGGTAAAGGCAGGGTTTGAGTCATTCCTAGCACCTCTTGTTACTATTAATAAGAATGTAGATTGGATTAACTATTTATATTATAACCAGCAGAGATTTGTTAATTATACTCGAGAAGCTTTACAGGGCCTCGCTGACCAACTACAATCCACATCCATTATGACGTTCCAGAACCGGATGGCTCTGGACATGATATTGGCTGAAAAAGGAGGTGTATGCAAAATGATAGAGGGGACAGGTACATGCTGTACCTACATCCCTGATAATGTAGGCCCAAATGGAAAGGTGACCCGCGTCATAAAAAAACTAACTGAGCTCTCCGAAGAAATGAAATGTAACTCTGGTATAGATAACCCTTGGGATCAATACTTCGGTGGTTTAAAGGGTGGAGACAGGCCCTGATACAACTAGGCATTACTATTGTTAATTGTTCTTTGTATTGCAGTAATAGTCTATTGACTCATGCCCTGTCTGAAACGAATGATGGCCAAGGGTAACCCCATCACCATGATGTACAGTACACCTCTGCCGTCCACTCCAAATGATTATGCAGAATATGTCCAACTCCGCCGAATAGCTAATCGGAAGGAAAATATACTGTAGGTTAGGAAGATAAATAGGCACTGGGAGACTGCCATGTGTTACCCGTTCCGTGGCAGGTACCACCCCCCTGGTTCTATTTTGATCCACATGGGTACTGAGGGTCTCGCTCCCCAACCCATACTAACTTACAGTAGATAGATGGGAAAAAAAGAGAATCAAATAGTGTGATCACACTATGATTCTAAGAGGGGATTGAAGGAAAAGGAATCCTCAGACCACCATCTGCTGACCTATAAGAAGGACCCTATATGTAGTTAAATAACACCCCATGAATTATAATTTTAATAGATAAATTAAGGTTTAAATACAAGAAATAGTTTTAAGATAAGTTGATAATCACAGCAGTATAGGATAGAACATACTCATAAACTAGGATTAAGTTTCACTTCTCAATAAGTTTCCATTTCTCTGAAATGACGAAGTGCTGATAGCAAGCAGTTTGCAAGAAATCACATGTCTCGGGCCACGGGACTGTCCAGAAATGTGTCACCAGACCTGTATTGAAACTGGCCAATGAACTATGCTATGTTTTGAAATGTTAACCAATGAAATAAAGAGACAACGCTTTGTTACAAGCATAAATGTGTGTCAAAACAGTAAACGGTAGAGAGAAGTGCCAGACTAAGATACATGCCTCGTGTGTTTTCTTTGACGGATTTATCTCTCCCTGCGCAGAAGGAGAGTTAACTCAAGGTGTGCCTAAGACAGGGTCTTAGGGGTTAAAGGACGGACAATTGGAGGCGATTATTCTCTTCAGGGCCTCACCGCACCAGTCTAGCTGCGAAAAGAGCAATTTTAACTCTAAAATGCAGACCTAATCAAAGCCCCCGTGAATTTCTTTCAGTCCTTAAAAATGTGTATAGCTTGGCTGAAAGAAACCCAGATTTTGAAAACCCTGAATTTATCCAATTATTTTATGACGCATTGCCAAATAAAATAAAGATTATTTTGGCAAGAGATTATAACCCGAGAAATGGTTTGGATTGGGTACCAAAAGAAAGTATGACCCTATTTACTGTATTTGAATATAGTGAAGAAACTCAGGGGAAAAGAGTGAAAAACTCACCTGAGGAAATAGCGGAAACACACGTTAAAAAGGGTGATATTAAATTTGAGTCCCACAAAAAGATTTATGTGGAAACACTGCGTGACTCCATATCTCAAAGGGAAAAATCTAAACCAGATCAGGAAAGAGGGTTTGCCAGAGAAAATTCAGGAAGTAAATTTCAATCTAGGAAGCAATGGGTACCTAGAAGTCAGTGGGTTAAATCAAGGGAAAATGTACCTAGACTGGAAGCAACCAGAGGTAAGACTGAATCTGAGGAGTCTGATAATGCACAAGCTTCGTCCCCAAGGACGAATAGAAAGCGGATGTGAAGGAACCGTTCCCTTCCGTCTGGCCTGGCTCTCCAGACACCCCTTCGTTGCGGTCAGTCCGGCTACTGGGAGTCCACAGCGCCTTGAGCAGCTTGACCTGCCTGCTTCTGTTCCTCTGCCCTGGATCCGTTAGGAATCTCCAGAAGGCTGCTCTCTGCCTTCTGAGGGTGAGTGTGGAGTGTAGCGTAGTTTGTAATAAAGACACCAGGCGCGGCTGTATGCTTTAAAACAGGATTCTCTCTCTCTGAGCTCTGAGAGTTCTCTGACTTTTTAATGAACAAAACGCCACCATTTATGCTGAAGTCCAACAGTCATAATTTGCATACCCATACTAATTACTAGTCATAATTTGCATACCCATACTAATTACTAGTCATAATTTGCATACCCATACTAATTACTAGTCATAATTTGCAAACCCATACTAATTACATTATGTCAGTTATTTACAATAAACATTCTTTACATTCTCTAGCCTTCAGCTCACACAACATTTGTATATCCATTGTTCTAACACATCAGATTAAACACACACTATCAGAGATCCCTTGAATTAAACATGCAGCTAGATAATGGGAAAAGCCCTGGTGCATAAATTACACAGCAGTAAAGCTTGTTTACTGTATACACAAAAACACATTTACCTACAGGAATATAAGTATTTTTAAAACCAAAGCTATGCCATTTTACACTAAACTAAATTAAACTAAAACCAAACGATGTAAAATATATTTAAAACCACACAATATAAATGAACATAAAGTCTCTTGGGGTTTGAAGCATGGAGCGTTACATCAGCTCCATGACATATGTCCCCCCTTCCAGAACGGCAGGGCAAGCTTAGATCCCAAACGGATCTCTTGCCACTGACGAGACTTCTCACCTTGTCCTTTTTTTCTGCGCCATCCTCAAAGTTCCAGGGTGCTGGCGCACAAGCATCACCAGTGGGGTCCGACAGTCGCCACAGGGTATGCCTGGGTGTGGGTCCATAGTCTGTCGGGAGGAGGCGAGCCACCAGGCTTCTCCACTTGTCCTCGTAAACTAGTCCGCTGTCCGAGGGGTGCTCAAGGCCCCAGCGCCGGGCGCCCCATTGGTGCAGTTGGTGGCAGGTGTCCCCTCCTGGGGAAGGGTTCTGCGTTGGGGAGGGGTACCGCCTGTACCACCTCCGGGGGTATCACGCACCCGGAAAAAACGCGGGCCACTTGCACGTGTCCCGAGCGCTCTGGTCAGCTGCTGGAAAAAGTAGTGGCTGTAGGGGGCCTCCGGGCCAAAGGGTTGGAAAAGTGGGCAGAGTTGACAATGGCTCTGCCCCATAGCCAGCGCTTCTGCTGGAGAAGGGTCTTTGGGCGGGAGGATGGCTTCCTCCCTCTCCGGGGAAACCAGGTGCTGCGGGCAAGTCAACCCGGGGGTATCAGCCATCGGCTCCTCGGGATAGGCGGTGGAGAGTGGGCAGAGGCCAGCGGCGCTCTGCCCCGTGGCCAGCTCTTCTGCTGGATAGGGGTCTCCTTGTGGGCGGAGGGCATCTTCCATAATGAAGGGGGCCGGGGGGGTGGAAACAAGCCCAGGGGGATCCTCGGGGGGATCCGGGGAAACAAGCAAGGGCTGCGGGCAAAGCAGCCCGGGTACATCATCCATCTGCGCCTTGGGGCAGGCTGTAGAGGGTGGGCGGAGGCCAGCGGCGCTCTGCCCTGGGGCCAGCTCTTCTGCTGGGAAAGCGGGTGCGAGATCAAAATCCAGCGGGGTGGAAGAGGTCAGCGGCTGCGGGATAAGCAGCCCGGGGGAATCATCTTTCTGCTCCTCGGGACAGGATGGGGTGGGTGGGCAGAGGCCAGCGGCGCTCTGCCCCGTTGCCAGCGCTTCTGCTGGGTAAGGGTCGCTCTGCGGGAGGATGGCTTCTTCCATCTCCAGGGGTATCAAAGGTTGCGGGCAAACCAGCCCGGGGGGAACATCTGTCTGCTCTAGTGGCAGACTGTGGAGAGGGGGCAGAGGCCAGCGGCGCTCTACCCCATGGCCAGCTCTTCTGCTGGGTAGGGGTCTCCTTGTGTGATGAGGGCATCCTCCATAATGAAGGAGGTCAGGGGCTGTGTGGAAACAAGCCCCGGGGGATCCACGGGGGGATCCGGGGAAACAAGCAAGGGCTGCGGGCAAAGCAGCCTGGGTAGATCATCCATCTGCGCCTCGGGGCAGGATGGAGTGGGTGGGCAGAGGCCAGCGGTGCTCTGCCCCGTTGCCAGCGCTTCTGCTGGGTAAGGGTCGCTTTGCAGGAGGATGGCTTCTTCCATCTCCAGGGGGATCAAAGGTTGCGGGCAAACCAGCCCGGGGGGAACATCTGTCTGCTCCTCGTGGCAGACTGTGGAGAGTGGGCAGAGGCCAGCGGTGCTCTGCCCCGTGGCCAGCTCTTCTGCTGGGTGGGGGTCTCCTTGTGGGAGGAGGGCATCCTCCATAATGAAGGAGGTCAGGGGCTGTGTGGAAACAAGCCCCGGGGGATCCTCGGGGGGATCCGGGGAAACAAGCAAGGGCTGCGGGCAAAGTAGCCTGGGTAGATCATCCATCTGCGCCTCGGGGCAGGATGGGGTGGGTGGGCAGAGGCCAGCGGCGCTCTGCCCCGTTGCCAGCGCTTCTGCTGGGTAAGGGTCGCTTTGCAGGAGGATGGCTTCTTCCATCTCCAGGGGGATCAAAGGTTGCGGGCAAACCAGCCCGGGGGGAACATCTGTCTGCTCCTCGTGGCAGACTGTGGAGAGTGGGCAGAGGCCAGCGGTGCTCTGCCCCGTGGCCAGCTCTTCTGCTGGGTGGGGGTCTCCTTGTGGGAGGAGGGCATCCTCCATAATGAAGGAGGTCAGGGGCTGTGTGAAAACAAGCCCCGGGGGATCCTCGGGGGGATCCGGGGAAACAAGCAAGGGCTGCGGGCAAAGCAGCCCGGGTAGATCATCCATCTGCGCCTCAGGGCAGTATGGGGTGGGTGGGCAGAGGCCAGCGGTGCTCTGCCCCGTTGCCAGCGCTTCTGCTGGGTAAGGGTCGCTTTGCGGGAGGATGGCTTCTTCCATCTCCAGGGGGATCAAAGGTTGCGGGCAAACCAGCCCGGGGGGAACATCTGTCTGCTCCTCGTGGCAGACTGTGGAGAGTGGGCAGAGGCCAGCGGCGCTCTGCCCCATGGCCAGCTCTTCTGCTGGGTGGGGGTCTCCTTGTGGGAGGAGGGCATCCTCCATAATGAAGGAGGTCAGGGGCTGTGTGGAAACAAGCCCCGGGGGATCCTCGGGGGGATCCGGGAAAACAAGCAAGGGCTGCGGGCAAAGCAGCCTGGGTAGATCATCCATCTGCGCCTCGGGGCAGGATGGGGTGGGTGGGCAGAGGCCAGCGGCGCTCTGCCCCGTTGCCAGCGCTTCTGCTGGGTAAGGGTCGCTTTGCGGGAAGATGGCTTCTTCCATCTCCAGGGGGATCAAAGGTTGCGGGCAAACCAGCCTGGGGGGAACATCTGTCTGCTCCTCGTGGCAGACTGTGGGGGGTGTAGCTTCCTTGATGGAAATTCCAGGCAAGCTGTAAATCTCCTCCCAAGTATCGCTGGGGAGTGCGGGTTCCTCCCATGAAGCTCCAGACAAGCTGTAAGTCCCCATAAAAGGATCGCTGGGGGGTGTAGATTCCCTGGACGAAGCTCCAGGCGGGCTGTCAACCTCAACCCAGGGCTCTACGGGGTAGGTTTCAGGGGTGGGGTATTCTGTCCATGTCGCTTGGAGCTCGGCCAACCGCAGCTGGTGTTGGCGCTCCTTTTCTCGCTCCTCATCTTCTTGGAGGTCCATCATCAGTTGTACAACTGCGGCTTCGGAGGGGGTGGTGCCGCATATCTCGAATATTGCTCGAGCTTTCTTTCGGAGGTGATCTTCAGTGGCCGGAGTCGGGGTTGGGGTTCTTACCATTCGCTGGTCCATCCTTGTTAGCTCCTTGACCAGGGCTTTCTTGTTTTTGGTGCCGGCGATTCCTCCACGGCACTCTAATATGTATCTCAGCGTGTCCCTCTTGTAGTTGGCATAGCTGGCCATTCTGCGTTTCTTCTGGGGTTGGAGAGCTTATCCTCACCGCTTGCCACCAGTGTGAAGGAACCATTCCCTTCCGTCTGTCCTGGCTCTCCAGACACCCCTTCGTTGCGGTCAGCCCGGCTACTGGGAGCGCTGTCCTCAGCGCCTCGAGCAGCTTGACCTGCCTGCTTCTGTTCCTCTGCCCTGGATCCGTTAGGAATCTCCAGAAGGCTGCTCTCTGCCTTCTGAGGGTGAGTGTGGAGTGTAGCGTAGTTTGTAATAAAGACACCAGGCGCGGCTGTATGCTTTAAAACAGGATCCTCTCTCTCTGAGCTCTGAGAGTTCTCTGACTTTTTAATGAACAAAACGCCACCATTTATGCTGAAGTCCAACAGTCATACCCATGCTAATTACTAGTTATAATTTGCATACCCATACTAATTACTAGTCATAATTTGCATACCCATACTAATTACATTATGTCAGTTATTTACAATAAACATTCTTTACATTCTCTAGCCTTCAGCTCACACAACATTTGTATATCCATTGTTCTAATTGCTCTAATTGAGCTCGGGAAGCCTTCTAAGTGAAGCCTTCAAAGTGAGCACTTAGAGATATCCTGGTGAGTGATTTTGATTTTTGTTTCAAAGAGATCTTTTCTATTCATTTTAAGGTTTTAAGTTAGGCTGGTGACTCATTCCTCTTACTGATTAGCATACAATTGGAATCAATTGGATGCTATTTGCTAAGGTGGTTAAACTTGTCCACGCCTTGCTGGGGGAGGTGTTCTTAGGTGACTATATAAAGCTTGTGGAATATTAGCTTGGTCTAATTGAGCTTGGGAAGCCTTCTAAGTGAAGCCTTCAAAGTGAGCACTTAGAGATATCCTGGTGAGTGATTTAGATTTTTGTTTCAAACAGATCTTTTCTATTCATCTTAAGGTTTTAAGTTAGGCTGGTGACTCATTCCTCTTACTGATTAGCATACAATTGGAATCAATTGGATGCTGTTTGGTAAGGTGGTTAAACTTGTCCACGCCTTGCTGGGGGAGGTGTTCTTAGGTGACTATATAAAGCTTGTGGAATATTAGCTTGGTCTAATTGAGCTTGGGAAGCCTTCTAAGTGAAGCCTTCAAAGTGAGCACTTAGAGATATCCTGGTGAGTGATTTTGATTTTTGTTTCAAACAGATCTTTTCTATTCATCTTAAGGTTTTAAGTTAGGTCTGGTGTGTAAATTAGGTTAGGCTGGTGACTCATTCCTCTTACTGATTAGCATACAATTGGAATCAATCGGATTCTATTTGCTAAGGTGGTTAAACTTGTCCACGCCTTGCTGGGGGAGGTGTTCTTAGGTGACTATATAAAGCTTGTGGAATATTAGCTTGGTCTAATTGAGCTTGGGAAGCCTTCTAAGTGAAGCCTTCAAAGTGAGCACTTAGAGATATCCTGGTGAGTGATTTTGATTTTTGTTTCAAACAGATCTTTTTTATTCATCTTAAGGTTTTAAGTTAGGCTGGTGACTCATTCCTCTTACTGATTAGCATACAATTGGAACCAATTGGATGCTATTTGCCAACCGTGGTTAAACTTGTCCACGCCTTGCTGGGGGAGGTGTTCTTAGGTGACTATATAAAGCTTGTGGAATATTAGCTTGGTCTAATTGAGCTTTGGAAGCCTTCAAACTGAGCACTTAGAGATATCCTGGAGATACTCTGGAGGTAGTCTGAGGTTAGACAGGAGGTAGAAAACCTACAAAAAGGTAAGATTTGTTGGTTTAAATCCATTCTTTTTATAATGGCAGGCTTGGTCCAGTGTAAGAGCTGTCATGCATTTGTTTTTAGATCCAATTTTTGGAGGTTTGGAGTGTGTAGGCAGCTCTCTTTATTGCAGCAGGAAATTGCCTCTTTGAAGTCTGAGATTTGTAAATTATCTGTTAGACAAACTCAGGCTATGGCTATGACTGTTACAAAGCCACTGCCACAGAGGCCTCCTAGGAGCGGCAGATGGACTACTGTAGGATCTGGTAGACTTAGAGTTGTGGATAGAAGGCATGTCCCACAGTCTGTGGCTCTTCTTAATTCTTTTGAGGCACTTTCAGAGTGTAGTGGTGAGACGAAGTAGGCTCAGACACCATAGTTGAGGAACCACCATCACCTATGCCTAAGGTATGCAGGACTGCAACCAAGAACAATAAGGAAAAGGTGGGACATGATAGAAGGCAATTGTTGCTGGGTGATTCTATCATAAGAGGTGTTGAGCTGGAGAGTAGTGGTTTGGTGAGATGTCTTCCTGGGGCTACTGCTCGTAGAGACAAGAGACGTATTCTCAATATTGTCAAACAAGCAAAGCAGCAAGGGGAAGCGGATGTTCTAGTCCATCTAGGGACAAATGACTTGGCTAGCAATGAGGTTTCTGAGATTAAGGAAGATTTTTGTGTTCTTGGAGGTGAAATACAGCAGATTGCGTCCACTGTGTCATTCTCTGAAGTTCTGCCTGTGCATAACATTCAGGATAGGCAGATGCGCAATAGGGAATTTAATTTGTGGCTTCGGGAATGGTGCCGAGAGCAAGGATTTGGCTTTGTGTCCCATGATAGCTCTAATTGGAGCAGAAAGGAACTGTATAAAAAAGATGGTTTGCATCTTACTCATAGGGGAACATATGTTCTCAGTGAGAAGTTCAAAGGTTTCGCAAAGAAATATTTAAACTAGGAGGGGGGGACAAAAGGGTAAAAAACAATCTGCCTGATTGTCCCCCAAAACTAAATCGGAGGGTGCAAGCAACATGCGGGGGAAAAAATGACAAGCTCAGAGTCGTGTCTATAAATGCTCGCAGTTTAGTCAATAAAATCAATGAACTGGAGGCAATGATGGCAGCTGAAAAAGTAGATTTAGTTGCAGTTACTGAGACATGGTTCAGTGAGAAAAATAACTGGGACATATCAATACCGGGGTACTCTTTATATAGAAAAGACAGAGAAGGTAGGAAAGGAGGAGGAGTGGCCCTGTATGTGAAAAACAATATAAAAACGAACCAAATAAAAGTGAGCGAGGTGAACATAGAGTCAGTTTGGGTTACGCTAACATTTGGCAATCATACAGTAGCTCGTGTAGGTGTGATCTATAGACCCCCTGGACAAGTAGAAGAGCTAGATAATCTGCTGCTTGAGGAAATAGCCAAAATGGCAATGAAGGGGGAAGTTATTATCATGGGGGACTTTAATCTTCCTGATGTGAACTGGAAAACCAAAACAGCTGGGTGCACCAGGAGTACAAATATTCTAAACTCCCTACTGGGATTATCTCTAACACAAGTAGTTGAGGAGCCGACCCGTAAAGAGGCCAAATTGGATTTAATACTCACAAATGGAGGTTTGGTATCGGACGTTGTTGTAGGTGAAAATTGATCACCAGTCAGTATGGTTTAATATAAGAACAGGGATGGAGCCGCACCACACAAAAACAAAAGTTTTAGACTTTAAAAAAACAGATTTTTCAAAAATGAGATTTTGTGTGAAGGAGTCATTATCAGACTGGAGGAGTTTAAAGGGAGTCCAGGAGAAATGGGATTATTTAAAGGAAGCATTATTGAAGGCCACAGGCAATTGCATTCGACTTGTTAGCAAAAATAAAAAAGGGAAGAAACCACTGTGGTACTCTGCAGAAGTGGCCAAAATAGTGAAGAACAAAAATACAGCATTCAATAATTATAAAACAACTCAGAGTGAAGAAGATAGGCAAACCTATAAGATTAGGCAGAAAGAAGCAAAGCAATTTATAAGGGCTTCAAAAGCACACGCAGAAGAGAAAATAGCTCAGTCAGTAAAAAAGGGGGACAAAACATTTTTTAGATACATAAACGAGAAAAGAAAAGTAAAACAAGGATTAGTTAGATTAAAAACAAAGGAAGGAAGGTATGTAGAAGAGGATAAAAGTCTCGCTGACTGCCTCAATGAATATTTTTTTTCAGTCTTTGCAGAAGAAAAGGAAGGAAAGGGACCTCAGTTAGGAGGAAACACTAACGAGACAATTACATATCAGTTTACAGAGGAGGAGGTTCTACAGCAGTTGTCTAAAGTAAAGACAAATAAGTCAATGGGGCCTGATGGGATCCACCCTAAATTATTAAAAGAGCTCAGTGATGTAATAGCAAAACCGTTAACAGATTTATTTAACCAATCCTTGCTAATGGGAGTCGTCCCAGAAGACTGGAAATTAGCAAATGTTATGTAGGGAGGAATCTGGGAACTATAGGCCAGTTAGTCTTACGTCAGTAGTGGGGAAATTAATGGAAACCATGTTAAAGGAAAGGATTGTTGAACATCTAAAAACACATAGATTACAGGATCAGAAACAACATGGGTTTACCTCAGGGAGATCATGCCAAACTAATCTTATTGAGTTTTTTGATTGGGTAACAAAAATAATATACACAGGTGGTGCAGTAGACATTGCTTATTTAGATTTCAGTAAGGCTTTTGATACTGTTCCGCATAGAAGGCTTATCAACAAATTGCAATCTTTGAGCTTGGATTCCAATATTGTTAAATGGATTAGGCAGTGGCTGAGTGACAGGCAACAGAGGGTTGTGGTAAATGGAGTTTATTCGGCGCAAGGTCTTGTTACCAATGGGGTACCTCAGGGGTCAGTACTTGGACCCATTCTATTTAATATTTTTATTAGTGATATTGCAGAAGGTATTAATGGAAAAGTATGTCTTTTTGCTGATGACACAAAGATTTGCAACAGGGTTGACGTTCCTGGAGGGATCAGCCAAATGACAAATGATTTAGGTAAACTAAAAAAATGGTCGGAGCTGTGGCAATTGAGTTTTAATGTGGATAAGTGCAAGATAATGCACCTGGGATGTAAAAACCCAAGGGCTGAATATAGAATATTTGATACAGTCCTAACCTCAACATCTGAGGAAAGGGATTTAGGGGTTATTATTTCAGAGGATCTAAGGGTAAGTAGTCAATGTAATAGAGCAGCAGGAAATGCTAGCAGAATGCTTGGTTGTGTAGGGAGAGGTATTAACAGTAGGAAAAGGGAAGTGCTCATGCTCTGGTGAGACCTCACTTGGAGTACTGTGTGCAGTACTGGAGACCGTATCTCCAGAAGGATATAGACATCTTAGAGAGAGTTCAGAGAAGGGCTACTAAAATGGTGTACGGCTTGAAGGAGAAAAGTTACCAGGAAAGGCTTAATGATCCTAACATGTACAGCTTGGAAAAAAGACGAGACAGAGGAGATATGATAGAAACATTTAAATACGTAAAGGGAATCCACAAGGTAGAGGAAGGGAGTATATTTAAAAGGAAACAAAGTAGCAAAACAAGAGGACATAGTCTTAGATTAGAGGGGCAAAGGTTTAAAAGTAACATCAGAAAGCATTATTTTACTGAGAGGGTGGTGGATACATGGAACAGTCTTCCAGTTGAAGTGGTAGAGGCCAAAACAGTAATTGAATTTAAGCAAGCATGGGATAGGCATAAGGCTATCCTAAACAAAAGATAAATCCAGGTAAAGTATCCATGTAATTGGGCAGACTAGATGGGCCGAAAGGTTCTTATCTGCCGACATTTTTCTATGTTTCTATGTTCTAACACCTCAGATTAAACACACACTATCAGAGATCCCTTGAACTAAACATGCAGCTAGATAATGGGAAAAGCCCTGGTGCATAAATTACACAGCAGTAAAGCTTGTTTACTGTATACACAAAAACACATTTACCTACAGGAATATAAGTATTTTTAACCCTTTCGCTGCTGAGGCTTTTCCCGCCCCTGTGCTGAGGTCATTTTTACCGGTTTTGCTCATCATGTTTAAACGTGTTTTGAAGGCTTATTTTAGTATATGACCCAGACATATTATATATCGTTCTTTCCGTCAGACTCGGTAAATTCATAATATGTCATTATTATATGTATACGTTATGTCATGTCTGTATATTATAACAAAAAATGCAATACAATATGTATTTTCAATAATTTACAATGTGTAAAGTGTTTTTTTTCACATTTTAACATGCGAGCAATTGCGGTTATATTTTGTATGGGGTGCACTTGTTAAAAAAATTAGAGATGGGGTCTCGTTACATTTTTTTTGGGGAAAATTACACTATTTTTAACAAACGCACCACATACAAAAATCGTTAGTGCAGCATCATTGTTCACATTATAATTGAAATGGGAACAATATTGCTGCATTAACAAACCAAAAAAAAGAAAAAAAAAGTGTTTATTTTTTTTTTATAATTTTTTTTAATCTTTTTTTATTTTTATTTTTCATTTTTTTTTATGACAAAAATTTTCACAGTAGTGTTTGGTACCTCTCTCCCTTCCTGATCGGCGGCTCTGCGGGGCTTAACCCAGGCACCATTTGGAAGGGCACAGCCTGCCCTTCCAAATGGTGCCTGGCATTAACCCCTGGGGAGCTGGATCGCGAATCGGCGCTGAAAAGCGCCGGTTCGCGATCCTTTCCCGGAGCTGGCCGACATCTTGGATGTTGGCCAAGCCTCCGGGAACTCCCCCTGCGGACTGGCGTCATCGTGCGTAGCACGATGACGTCAGTCCTGGACTTAACCCCTAACTGCCACCAACGGTGGAGATAGGGAGTTCCAATGAACTCCCTATCTCCTGATCCGTGGCAGCTAGGGGTTAAAGTTTGGTATGGTTGGATCGGCCAGAGCATGGCCGTTCCAACGATACCAAACACTACTGTGAAACAGTTTGTAAAAAAAATTAAAAAATGAAAAATAAAAAATAAAAAATTTTTAAAAAAATATATATAAAAAAAAAAAACACTTTTTTTTTATTTTTTTGGTTTGTTAATGCAGAAATATTGTTCCCATTTCAATTATAATGTGAACAATGATGCTGCACTAACGATTTTTGTATGCGGTGCGTTTGTTAAAAATAGTGTAATTTTCCCCAAAAAAAAATGTAACGAGACCCCATCTCTAATTTTTTTAACAAGCGCACCCCATACAAAATATAACCGCAATTGCTCGCATGTTAAAATGTGAAAAAAAACACTTTACACATTGTAAATTATTGAAAATACATATTGTATTGCATTTATTGTTATAATATACAGACATGACATAACGTATACATATAATAATGACATATTATGAATCTACCGAGTCTGACGGAAAGAACGATATATAATATGTCTGGGTCATATACTAAAATAAGCCTTCAAAACACGTTTAAACATGATGAGCAAAACCGGTAAAAATGACCTCAGCACAGGGGCGGGAAAAGCCTCAGCAGCGAAAGGGTTAAAAATACTTATATTCCTGTAGGTAAATGTGTTTTTGTGTATACAGTAAACAAGCTTTACTGCTGTGTAATTTATGCACCAGGGCTTTTCCCATTATCTAGCTGCATGTTTAATTCAAGGGATCTCTGATAGTGTGTGTTTAATCTGATGTGTTAGAACATAGAAACATAGAAAAATGTCGGCAGATAAGAACCTTTCGGCCCATCTAGTCTGCCCAATTACATGGATACTTTACCTGGATTTATCTTTTGTTTAGGATAGCCTTATGCCTATCCCATGCTTGCTTAAATTCAATTACTGTTTTGGCCTCTACCACTTCAACTGGAAGACTCTACCGAGTCTGACGGAAAGAACGATATATAATATGTCTGGGTCATATACTAAAATAAGCCTTCAAAACACGTTTAAACATGATGCGCAAAACAGGTAAAAATGACCTCAGCACAGGGGCGGGAAAAGCCTCAGCAGCGAAAGGGTTAAAGTGATCAGATACCCAAATCCTCAAGATGAGTGGATAACTGATCTAGATAATGACGGAGACAGTCACTATGTTGTTGGAAAATGTATGTTATCTATTTCTATTGGGAATAAAACTGCCACACATTTATTTTTGGTCCTAAATGAACCCGGTTATCAGATTTATGTAGGTAACGACATAATTCATCGTTTTGCTATGCAAGTGGATCTGATTAATTCCCACATATTGACCAGACTAAAAGAGAACCCCTGTGAATTCCAGGACAAAAATAAAGCCAGATACTGCCATACGCAGTAAACTTACAGGTACCATATGAGGTTTGTATTCCACCAGGCTCTGTAAATTACCCATTACCTTTACAGGTAATGGAAGGTCAGAAATTGAGAAATTCTGAGGCACTAGTCTGTATTTCCAATCGGATACATGGGTTAGGAATTTCAGCAAATCCTACACCCATGGTGAAAATACACCAATCTAGAACCCAAATCATAATAAATAATAATTCCTCACAGGAAATCCATTTGCCTAAAGACACTACAATAGGTCTAGCACTGGATTCAGATTATTATACATTCGGGTTCCAGAACGCTGTTATCGGGTTAATACCTGAACGTTACCTCACAGAGGAACAAATGATTGAACAATCATTTAATTCGTGGCCCGAAGGATTATTCACAATATATTCTGTTTATCCTTTCAGTTCTGAAGAAGGAACCTGCAAGGTATAAGAATCATCCTTAACCTTTGATTATCCTCTGACTACACAGGAAGTAGAGGAGTATACTCACTTTGCTGGAGAAGCAAGTAAATCAAATCATGACCTCTCTGAAAGGCTTGAAGAGGCCTATGAGATTGGTCAACCTGAAATCTTTCCAGGATTTCAGGACATGGTCCAGCAACAAATATCTTTCACTGACGGATGTTCTAATGATATGGAGCGCCAGCAGTTAAAAGAAGTTCTAATGGAATTTCAAGATATTTTTGCTAAGGATTCATATGATTGTGGAGTCACCGACTTACATATAGCTAGGGTCCAAACTGATCCTAACTCTCCTCCTGTATATGTCAGACAATATCGGCTTCCCTTAGCTTGTTACGACTCGCTGGCGGAGATATTAAGGAATCTAAAAAAAAGGGGAATTGTAAGGATGGTGCAGAGCTCTTATAATAATCCTATCCTCGGAATCCTTAAGCCGAATGGTCAATGGCGTTTATGTGCTGATTTGAGACAGCTAAATAAACGTGTGTACAGATCCGGCTGGCCCGTACCATATATTGATCAATGTCTAGTCCAAATACAAGGTTGTAAGCTTTTTACCGCGCTGGATTGTGCCCAAGGATATTGGACAATTCAGGTAAATCCTGAGGACCAATACAAATTGGCCTTCACCTTCAGTAAACAACAATTTACATGGACCAGAATGCCCTTCAGCTATATAAACTCAGGTCATGAGTTCGCTGTCTTTTTACATAAAGCCATGCCAGATGCAGCCGAGAGGGGTAATTTGACGTATGTGGATGATATTTTACTGAAAAGTATTTCGTTTGCATATTCAAGAAATTAGACATGTTCTTAACCAGTTGAGAGAGGCAGGGGTTAAAATCTCATTGCAGAAAGCACAATGGTGTCGCACCAGAGTTAATTTCCTGGGACATGAGGTTACATCCGAAGGCCTAAATCCTCAGCGGAAGAAGGTAGAAGCAGTGATGAAGTCCAGAACTCCCACTAACATCAGTGAACTAAGATCATTCTTGGGTATGATGAATTACTCACGTAAATTTATCGAAAATTATGCAGAGATTTGTAAACCTCTATTAACATTGCTTAAGAAAGATGTAAAGTGGATATGGGGGGAGACTCAAGAACAAGCCATGACTGAGCTTAAAATGAAACTCACCCAGGCTCCATGCCTAGCCTATCCAGAGGGGGGTAAACCTTTCTATCTGGAGACTGGTTTTACTGATTTGAGCATGAGCGCCATTTTATGTCAAAAGCAAGATGATCAGAGTAAAATTATTGCATATGCCAGTAAATCCCTATCTCCAGTGGAGATTAAATTTAGTGACTGTGAAAAAGCATTACTAGCCACAGTCTGGGCCCTACAGAATTTTCGGAGTTATATCCAAGGAGAGAGGATAATAATTGAAACTACACACCAACCCTTACAAAATCTACACAGTAGTCGAATAAGGGACGGGAACATATCCAATAGCAGAATAACTGCATGGACGTTATCCTTACAAGGATGGCCATTGGAGGTATGGTATAGACAGGATCAAAAGAATCCAGTAGCTCAAGGACTTGCCGAACTCCATGATTGTGCAGATCCCTCCTCTGAAAAAGAATTCCCAGGAGATGATTTCTTACAAGAGCAAGCATCATCACCTTACAAGGCCTATGACGAAGAATAATGTTCCCTACTCCCACGTGTATATATAGATGGTTGTGCCTACCACGCCATCGTGGAAGAAGAGAGGAAACTGGTAGCTGGCATTGGTATTGCATGGACAACAGAATATCCCAATATATCAGTAGGATATAACATTGGTGCTAAAAGTAGCCAAGTCGCTGAATTAGCCGCAATTTACAAAGCCGTTCAGATGGCTATAGACTATGATGTTAAAGAATTTCTGATAGTCACAGATTCTAATTATGTCCGTTACAGTTTCGTTGAATATTTGCCTGGGTGGAAAAGAAATGAGATGCTCAGGTCCAATAACAAACCTGTTAAACATGCCGATCTATTTGGAGAAATAGATAAGATGGTGACTAAAAATGGTTTAACCGTTTATTGGAAAAAGACAAAAGGTCATTCCAAAATTTCAGGTATGGATAAAGAAGGCAATGACCTAGCTGACAAATTGGCTAAACAGGATGCAGTCAGTGACGAAATTATAAATATTGATCACTTACTAAATGAAACACATGTAGATGTACTTACCCGTCAGCAGACTAAATCTAAGGTCGAGAGTAATGTAGCACAGTGGCGTCAAGATTCTCCCAATGAAGATTTAATTAAGAGCCAAAAGGAAGATCTTGTAATTGGAATCTTTTACAAATATATTGAAAATCCTCGTGATAATCCTTTATCTGAAGAGAGTCCTGACCAGACTGAGGATCTTCGTATATTAATGAGATCCAAGGCCCAATTCAGTATTAAGGATGGTCTATTGATCAGAACATCTAAGCATGGGATACAACAATGGGTAGTTCCTACTGCCTTTAGAGGTTTAATGCTGCAACATGCCCACGATGCACCCACTGCGGGACATCGAGGTGAAAAGATCACCTATGAGTTATTGCGGGATTATGCTTATTGGCCCCATATGTTACAAGACGTCCAAATATATTGCCATGGATGTCTAGTATGTGCCCAATTTCAACCTCACGGCCCTACTCATCGCGCACCTCTCCAGAGGAAAGGTTTCTCATTGCCATGGTCCGATATTCAGATCGACTTTATTGGTCCCGTCACAAGATCAACTAGGGGAAACAAATATATGTTAACAGTCACCTGTCTATTTAGTAAATGGATAGAGTGTTTACCAGCTCCTAATAATACTGCTGAAACATGTGCAATTCTTCTCATTAACCATATATTTTCCAGGTTTGGTCTACCTCAAAGGTTGGAGTCTGACCTTGGTAGCCATTTTACAAGTGATGTAATGACAAGAATGTGGAAAATGTTAGGTGTCAAGCGTAAATTGCATATTGCGTACCGTGCCGCGTCTAGTGGAAGTGTCGAACTCTATAACCAGTCAATTGTAAATGTTCTAAAGAAATTTGTAAAAGAATCAGGAAAGGACTGGGACGTAAAGTTGCCCTTAGTGCTCATGGCTATTAGAGCCACGCCAAGTACCACGACGAAGATGTCACCATTTAAGTTAATGACTGGAAGGAAGATGGTGTTACCACAACATCTATTGTATCGCACTTCAGATCAGAATTTAATAAATGCTGCTACCACACATCAGTATATAGAAAACCTGCGTCATCATTTACAGCAAGCATTTGCTTTTGCGCAATGGAACCTAGAGAAGGCCGCTGTATCTAATACGACTTATTATGATCTTAAGACCACCAAAAAGGAGTATGAGATTGACGAAAAGGTGTATCTGTATAATTTCAGTAGAGATCTAGTAAAAGAGATTTCTCCCATCCTGGAAAGGACCATACTCGATAATTGATAAACTGTCTCCTGTGGCGTATAAAATAGAGATACCCAAAGGAAAGGAGAGTATTGAAAAATGGGTTCACATTAATCAATTGCGTGTTTGTCATCCTAGATCTCACCTCAGGATATGTGAAAATGGACCAACAGAAGACACTTAACTGGTATCATGTGAAGTGATGTTTTAATTAACATGTGATTCTTCTTCCCAGCATTCAGATGTTTAACTCAAGCTAGTAGATAGAATAGATCCGTACGGTTAATTAAAAATAATCAGAGATCAGAGTATCTATAGGGAATTTGAGTGAAATCGCTAGTCTATGAATGGTTATTTATACTCTTTCTTTCAACAGAAATTGAGAAAAGTGGTTAATCCGAACTGCGACGCTAATCCGCAAAGATGAATCGGACCACCAAGGAGACTGCGACTATCTGGAAATTCTACGGTTTTCCACACAATTCCAAGCGGATCCAATGCTCAAGTCCCATGCGAATCAAGCTCATGCAAGCCTGAAAGACATGCTGGATAAAGCCAGGATACCGTTGATTGCTATGTACAAGAACCACCGAAGGAAAAGATTTGCCGCATATTTTATTGCAACCGCTGTCTTACTACAGAAAGAGAAGCAAATGTTTAACCGGAAGGATCTGGTACAAAACAAGACAGTGTTCATATCTACACCAGTGATTCTCGTGAAAGTTCCTAAAGAATCAAGAGTTGTTATCGGAGAAGTTACTTTTTAGGAATGAAGTCTGGTATGACGAGATAAAAATTGTTGACGCATTCCAAGGACGAGAGATACCTATGAATCCGGATTTGAAATTTCTACTAGAGAATAAGCCCGATCATACCATTGAACTTCTAATACAGAAAGATAACCTAACAATTTACGCTCCAATGTATTCACAGCTTGATCATCAATTGCTATCTGCTTGTAACGGGCCAAAGATTACAGAGATTGTGATTTCTTTAGTAATTATGTTTCTAACTGTCTGGATGATTGTACTAACAAAGAAAGTACGTACATTGAAGTTTAAAAACACTTCAATTATTAAATGGATGAAAGAAGAATAACCTGTTGCGAAAGGTAGAAACCTAGCCTAATTGGTAAAAGGGGGTTTATTGTATGTTTTCCTCAATTTTATTTGATCAATAAATAGATGAAACCAAAGGGGGGTTATGTCAGGTATATTGGAAGAAAAAAAAAGGTAAAATGGATGCCTGTAGCCATTTTGTTTTTAAAGACAGTCTTTTTCTTTCTCCAAATTTCTCTAGTTAGAAATGAACGATATTTTTTTTTTTACAGAGTTAAGTCTTTTATATTTTTTTTAAAAGTACCAGACATGAAGGAACCTAGAATGTCTTTGTGTGATAATGCTAGAGCTAATTGCTAAGACCTGTTATAATTAAATTTATTGGTCTGTTTTAAGTCTTTAAAACAAAAAGATATTCTGTCTTTTGGGTATAGGAAAATAAAAATTTTATAAGGTAAAATATATTCACAAAATATATGTTTATAATCAAGGTATATTTTATTATATTTACAGTAGGAAATATATGTTCCAATAAATATTGTATAAGTATATAATTGGTAAATAGTAAAATTACTGAAGAATAGATTCTGTTGACTTTAGCCATAGAAAAAAATTCAACTGATAAAGACTCAGTAAGTAATTAGAAAGGAGTGAGGGATATAAATCTAAATTTGATAGTAGAGACACAGTGTCTATACTGGAGAGAGAGGGTCTTTGTTAAGCCAGATTGAACTTTGACCCGAGATAAGAATATTAAAAAGAAATAGTGGAATTAATTAAGAAGTGCAATCCCTCTAGAGGATAGTAAATTTTATATTTGATGTACCAAGGATATTGCTAGTGACGTCAAATTGACTATAATTGAAGCGGCAATGTTGGTTGCAGCCACTCTGAGATTCCGAGACTCCGAGATGCTGAGATTCCGAGATTCAGAGACTCACACCGCAATGCATTCAGACATCCAGTACACATGACACTCTGAGCAGTCCGAGATTCCATTGTGTGTAGATTGACCTCTTGACATGAGATAAGAAATATAAAAATTAAATGGTGGAATTAATTAAGAAGTGCAATACTGCCCTTTAGAGGATGGTAAATATTATATTTAATATAATAAAAATATTGCCAGTGACGTCAAATTGACTATAATTGAAGCCGCACTGTTGGTTGCAGTCATTCAGAGACTTACACCACAATGCATTCAGACTTCCAGTAGACAATGAGGCATTCCCGCAGAGATTCCTGGACATGAGGCATTCAGAGACTTACACACAAGGCTAGCAGACCATCCCAGGACAATGCACTCAAGACTCTCACCAAAACTCTAACCCACACCAAATCTCTAACTCCCATGCATTGATTATCTGATATCGATAATCTTCACATATTCCAAAACAAAGCATTACATAGAAAATTCCAAGACAGACTTATCAAAATCCAGGTTGGAGAGGTAATGTATGAGAGCTATTTAAATTAAGGAATTAATGTAAATATATATTTGTAGATATTCTTGCAATATAGACTGAGATTTTTTCAGATTCTTGGTAGCTCCAAAAATCTAAATATCTTTATTCTGCAGATAGAGATATGAAGAAGTGGACATAAGGATTTATCCTAAAGAAATGTTGTAAGATTGATACCAATATATATATTGAATCTGGAAATTACTGTGATTAAAATTAATAAGCAAGGAATTATATAACTACAAAATAAAAAGCAAAAGATTAGAAGTTTAATTCTCGAGATTAGGGGAGGATTCACTAAATAAGTTTTATTACTTATCATTAAATTAGCTCATCTTTTGTTGATCCATGTAGCATAGAGAGAGATAAATATCTCTAAGATCTAGCTGGCTAGACATTGTTTGCTGGGAAATGCATGTTGTATTAAGCAGAAATGTTTATTAACCATTTGTGTATTAGTTACTAACTGATAAGGTAAATGATATTAATCATATATGCAGTTACTAACCGGAGATACATATATTGTGAAGCTAGTTTTTATATGCTGATGGATTGTGGTTTATAAATATTTGTTTATGATATGAGATTTGAAACTTTTTTGTATAAGAAATAAATATATATATGTTTTTATCCAATTATTGATTATTGTAGTTTTCAAAGCAAAACACAGACAATTAAAAGAATTTAAGAGAATTTCTAGGAAATTTAAACGATTGATATGTGTGTCTCGTATAAGTTTCTTTTGAAATAATAATCCCTGATATATTGGAGGCAACTGCCGAGATAGGTCCAGTAAATCCAATATAGACATATTGGAGGCTTGGCTGATAAGTCCAATATATAACGTGTTGTATTCACGTGCAGAGATTATATCCAACATAACCCTCTCTGGGATACTGACAAACCCATTGTGTATAACTATCGGGAATTTATAACCGCCTTCCGCAGAGTGTTTGACCCCCCTGGTCGTCAGACTAATGCCGCCAAGTCTTTGTTACGCCTGTGCCAGGGTACTAAATCCCTGGGTGATTACGCACTGGAGTTTAGATCCTTGGCTTCTGAATTGAATTGGAATAATGAGGCTTTGATAGCAGTGTTTTTAGAGGGGTTGAATGATGAGCTCCAGGACGAAGTAGCGGCCAGAGATCTTCTGGAAGATCTGGAGGATCTGATCACCTACTTGTCCTTCATAGATGAACGTATTCGCCATCGTAAGAATACTAAAGATAAAGCTAAAAAACTACCTCTTAGGATGCCTCCCCGGTTCCCTTTACCCGCGCTCCCAGAATCTGCTTCTCTTCCTGAGCCCATGCAGGTAGACAGCACTAAACTCCCTGAAGCTGAAAAGCAACGCCGCCGACGTGAGGGATTGTGTTTATATTGTGGGTTAAGGGGTCATTTGCTTAAAGGGTGCCCCGAACTCCCTCAGGGTCCTGCGGGAAACTTGCATGCCTAAGTGCCTCTTGGGGACAGCTCTTAGGTACTTTCCCTCGTCCACCAAACTTGAAAATAGACTCCGGGTTCCGGTCACTCTCTGTTTGGATAATTC
The DNA here is from genome assembly GCA_009667805.1 of Leptobrachium leishanense. Lineage (NCBI taxonomy): Eukaryota > Metazoa > Chordata > Amphibia > Anura > Megophryidae > Leptobrachium > Leptobrachium leishanense. Next base: position 77,231 of record RXON01003869.1, read on the forward strand.
CCGTAACCTGGTGAATCTCTATGCCCTGGTTGACTCCGGTGCTGCGATAACTTTATCGATCTTGTTTTTGCTCGCAAACATGCTATCCCTCTGATTAAGAAAGAAACACCTCTACTCGTACAAGCCATTGATGGCAGACCACTTGAAACCCCTTTTGTCCTTTTTGAAACTCTAGACATTACTGTTAAGATAGGACTATGTCATAAAGAGAAAATGTTTTTCCATGCCATTTCTTCGCCTTCCTATCCCATCGTCCTGGGGTACCCATGGTTAACTCGTCAAAACCCTATAATCAACTGGCGAGCTCGTCAAATCGCTAAGTGGGATAAAGATTGCATGTTTTCCTGTATTGAGGTTCCCTTGTCTGTCAACACCTTAAATGTACCCATGGCTCCTCCTCTGACCACTACTATACCTTCTCCATATTCTGATTTGGCACCTGTATTCGATAAGAAAGAGGCCGATAAATTACCCCCACATCGTTCGTACGATTGCGCTATCGACCTTCTCCCCGGTACCACTCCTCCCTGAGGGGTTGTCTATCCGTTATCTGAGAAGGAGCATAGAGTTTTGGAGGAGTATATTACTGATTCCCTTAACAAAGGGTTTATTCGCCCCTCTTCCTCTCCTGCAGGAGCAGGATTCTTCTTCGTTCAGAAAAAAGAGGGAGACCTCAGACCCTGCATAGATTTTCGTGGGTTGAACAAAATAACCATAAAAAATGCATACCCTATTCCACTCATCCCCGAGTTGTTTGATCGCCTGAAATATTCTAAAATATTCTCTAAGCTGGATCTCAGAGGAGCCTATAACTTGATTCGAATCAGACAGGGGGATGAGTGGAAAACTGTGTTTAATACTAGATGTCACGGAACGGACATGAGAGCTCTTTTCAGCGAGCCACAGGACTAAAGACTGAACCCTTTTTAAAGACCATTTTTCCTGTTTTCATTTTGGTTTTGCATGTGAGCCTATGGACCTCTTATTTTATTGCTAGATGTGGTTTTATTGGTGTAATGTAATGAAAATGTACCCTGTATGATGTGACTGTAAAAGTATGAAAGAAACCGTTGGTATGTGTTTTTCCCCGTCGCCATTTTGCTCATCCCAGAAGGCCTACAGAAGGTTGTTGGATGACGCTCCGCAGTCAGGCCTATGCCCCATGACCTGGTACTGTCTGGCCGAAGAAGCAGACAGTCCAAGTGACACGGAAGTATTGGAGCCCAAGATGCTCCCATAGGTCCCCGTCGGGACCACAGTAGATGAGCCGGCCAGGTCGAACGAAGCACAGAAGGTGCCAAGCGACCAGAATGGGCCGTGTAAAGGGTCCGAGTGGCCCAGAGAGGAAGTTATCCTCCCGCCCCCGCAAGAAGACACTGTGCCAGTGTCCGTTTACCCTGCAGAAGAGCTGGCAACGGGGCAGAGTGCCGCTGGCCTCTGCCCATCCTCCACCATCTGCCCCGAGGAGCAGAAGGGGGATACCCTCGAGCTGCTTATCCCGCAGCCGCTTACCCCATCCAACCCCCTGGACTTTGTTCCTGTACCCACCTTCCCAGCAGAAGAGCTGGCAACTGGGCAGAGTGCCGCTGGCCTCTGCCCACCCTCCATCGTCTGCCCTGAGGAGCAGAAGGAGGATTTACCCGAGCTGCTTATCCCGCAGCCATTGACCCCATCCGACCCCCTGGACTTTGTTCCCACACCCGCTTACCCAGCAGAAGAGCTGGCAACGGGGCAGAGTGCCGCTGGCCTCTGCCCACCCTCCCTCGTCTGTCCCAAGGAGCAGAAGGAGGATTTCCCCGAGCTGCTTATCCCGCAGCCACTTACCCCATCCAACCCCCTGGACTTTGTTCCTGTACCCACCTCCCCAGCAGAAGAGCTGGCAACGGGGCAGAGTGCCGCTGGCCTCTGCCCACCCTCCATCGTTTGCCCTGAGGAGCAGAAGGAGGATTTACCCGAGCTGCTTATCCTACAGCCATTGACCCCATCCGACCCCCTGGACTTTGTTCCCACACCCGCTTACCCAGCAGAAGAGCTGGCAACTGGGCAGAGTGCCACTGACCTCTGCCCACCCTCCCTTGTCTGTCCCGAGGAGCAGAAGGAGGATTTCCCCGAGCTGCTTACCCCGCAGCCATTGACCCCATCCAACCGCCTGGACGTCGTTCCTGCGCCCGCTTCCCCAGCAGAAGAGCTGGCAACCGGACCGAGTGCCGCCGGCCTCTGCCCAATCTTTACCACCTGCCTCGGGGAACAGAAAGAGGATACACCCGGGCTGCTTATTCCGCAGCCACTAACCCCACCGGAGATGGAGGACGCCATTCTCCTGTCCGGGGACCCTTCCTCGGCCTTGAACCCCCCAGCCGACGCGCTGGCAATGGGGCAGAGCCTGTTTCAACTCTGCCCATCTCCACACCCCTTTGGCCCGGTGGCCCCATGCAGCCACTGTTTTATCCAACGGCTGACCAGGGCAATCAGGGCACGTGCATTTAGCACCTGTTTTTCACGGGTGCACGATACCTCCGGAGGTGGTACAGGTTGGTACCCCTCCCCGACCACAGGACCCTTATTCCGGAGGGGGTACCCCCAAAGACTTGTACCCCCAACACACCAGGCACTGCCGCAAGGACAAATGGAGAAGCCTGGTGGCTCGCCTCCTTCCCACAGACTATGGGCCACAAAGACTGCTCTGACTTCCCCGAGTCGACCCGTGTGGGTCCAACTGTGTCTGTCGGACTCTAGAAGGGGGGAGAAATGTCACGGAACGGACATGAGAGCTCTTTTCAGCGAGCCACAGGACTAAAGACTGAACCCTTTTTAAAGACCATTTATCCTGTTTTCGTTTTGGTTTTGCATGTGAGCCTATGGACCTCTTATTTTATTGCTAGATGTGGTTTTATTGGTGTAATGTAATGAAAATGTACTCTGTATGATGTGACTGTTAAAATATGAAAGAAACCGTTTGTATGTGTTTTTCCCCGTCGCCATTTTGCTCATCCCAGCATGGTTTCACAGAACAAAGGATCTCATGCCCCAAAATGGAGGATGCAGCGGGCCAGAGGATTGGAGGCTTTTCCAAGACCTCATCTGCCTAATCCCCTGGCCACTCGGTAGTCGGGCCAGACGCCACCAAAGCGGGGGGGGATCAGATAGAGCAGGACCGCAGGCGGACTTCCATCCCGTCACACTAGAGTAGGGCATTATGAGTACCTGGTTATGCCCTTTGGATTATGCAACGCTCCAGCAATGTTTCAGGCATTTATTAATGATGTCTTACGGGAATACACTCCTTGTTTTGTCGTTGTCTCTCTTGATGATGTCTTGATACATTCTCCTGACCTGAAAACCCACCACCAACATGTACGACTTGTCTTGTCTAAACTATTGTCCAATGGCCTCTATTGTAAACTCGAGAAATGCTTATTTGACGTACAACAAGTACAATTTTTAGGCTATGTAATCTCCTCTTTCGGCTTCATGATGGATCCCAAGAAACTAGATGCCCACTAGATGTTCATTGGCCCCTTCCCAAGGGTCTCAAGGCCATTCAAAGGTTTATAGGCTTCTCTAACTATTATAGAAGATTTATCAAGGGTTTCTCGTCCATCATGGCACCTATGACATTGACTAAAAAAGGAATTGACACTCAGAATTGGTCCTCCAATGCATTAGAGGCTTTTTTTTGGGAAATTAAAACCAGCATTTTCTACCGCACCCATCCTTCATCACCCTGATCCAACTAGACCATTCTATTAGAAGTGGACGCCTCAGAGACTCGGGTGGGAGCTGTGTTGTCCCAACACCCAGTTGACGACAAACCCATGCAACCTTGTGGTTTCTTCTCTAAAAAATTGTCACCTACCCAGACACGCTATGACATTGGAGATAGGGAACTTTTGGCTATTATACTTGCCCTAAAGGTATGGCGTCACCTCTTAGAGGGTTCTAATTGTCCGTTCTCCATACTCACTGACCATAAGAATCTGGTTTACCTGTCCGAGGCCAAGAGATTGAACCCAAGACAAGCTCGATGGGCTCTATTTCTTACCCGATTTAATTTTGTCATTTCTTACAGACCCGGGTCAAAAAATATTAAGGCTGATGCACTCTCCAGACAGCACGAACCTCTATCCACTCAAATTTCGTACCAGTTCCCGTGGTGCCCGAGGAGAAGATCTTAGCCTCCCTGCGTACTCAGATCGATTCACCACTATGGAATCTTTTACTATCAAAACAAGTACTAGCACCTCTGTCGAAACCAACTAATAAACTTTTTGTTCCTCCTGAAGAGGTACTCACAGTTTTACGACTGTTTCATGAGTTCAGATTTGCTGGACATTTTGGAGTAGAGAAAACTCTGACCCTAATCAAAAGAAACCTTTGGTGGCCTACGCTTGCCAAAGATGTGAAAGAGTACGTTACTACCTGTTCTGTTGGTACCCGTTCTAAGTCCTCCCATCTTAGACCTACTGGTCTTCTCTAGCCTCTACCTGTTCCTGAACGTCCCTAGTCCCATTTAGCAATGGACTTCTTGGTGGAGTTAACCCCTTCGTTTGGCCATACGGTCATTTTTGTCGTTGTCGATCGTTTCTCCAAAATGGCACATTTCATTCCGTTAAAGAATCTTCCCTCCTCTAATGAGCTAGTACAAATCTTTACTAAAGAGATATTTAGACTACATGGTGTTCCAAATATTCTCGTTTCTGATCGTGGTTCCCAATTTATATCGAAGTTTTGGAGAGGCTTCTGTCAACAATTAGGTGTCAAACTGTCCTTTTCCTCCACGTATCACCCGCAAACGAACTGATTAGCTGAACTAATCAAACACTTGAGACTTATTTAAGATGTTTTATTTCTGATGCACAGGATGATTGGGTCACTCTATTGTCATGGGCGGAGTTTGCATATAATAATGCCACATCTCAGTCGACTAAATATTCCCCATTCGAAATAGTCACTGGTATGCATCCCACTATTTTCCCATCCTCATTTGTAACTCAGGATAGTCCTGCTCTAGAGGACAACCTCTGTAATATACGTGTGATTTGGGAAAAAAACAAATTGAATTTGAATCCGCTTCTTTGGATCAGAAGCGTTCTGCAGACCGCAAGCGTAGACCTCCACCGGTTTATCACGTAGGGGACAAAGTATGGCTCAGCACACGTCACATCCGGTTGAAGGTCCCTTCCATGAAATTTGTGCCCTGGTTCATAGGACCTTATAAGATTCTTAGGTGTATCAATCCCGTCTCGTACGCTCTGCAGTTGCCTGCATCCCTTCGTATCCCTAACACCTTTCATGTATCCTTACTGAAACCCCTCCTGTGCAATTGTTTTACCCGTCCCGACTCTCTCCCCCCTCCTCCGGTTGTGGTAGATGGGAAACCCGAATATGAAGTTGAGTCCATTTTAGATTCCCGTCATTCTCGGAACAGGTTGTAGTATTTAGTTCATTGGAAGGGTTATGGTCCCGCGGATCGTACGTGGGTCTCACTTCACAACATTCATGCTCCTCGTTTATTGTCCGCTTTCCATCGTCGTTTTCCTACTAAGCCAGCTCCTAACTGCCCGGTGGGTGTTCCTCGAGTAGGGGGTGCTGTCACGTCTCGGCGGCTGGCGCGGCTCTGGCATCCTTCCCTGCGGCCCTGGGTCAGGGTCTCCCTCGCGGTCCTTCCTTGCGCCCTATGCACGCGTGCCGCCGGCCTCTCCAGGTTTAAGCTTCTAGCGGTGGCGCAACGTCATTACGCCTCCACTGTGGGTCCCTGCACCATGTGATCTGGTTGGCCAATCAGATTGCATGGTGCGAGATTTAAACTTGCTTTTTTCCTTTTCTCATTGCCCTTTCGTGGTTTTGCTCGCCTGTGTATTATACCTCTGACTGATTTTCTGTGTGTGACCTGGCTTTTGGATATTGACTTGTGTACTTCTATTCTCCTTTGACTCGGCTTTTGGCACTTGACTTTGTATTCTACTTACTCCCTATACCTTGGATTGTGTTTGACCTCTCTAATTACCGCTTCATACTTACCTGTCACCATACCAGCCACTCTAAGGACTGGTTTCTGTCCTCCTTGCTTGATTGTCCCTGCCTTATAGGTTCACCTCTCGCTTTTGCGTAACATAGCCACTTCAAGGACTGGTATCGCACCTGGGTCTAGGGTTACCTATTTGTTACGCATAGTACCGACCGTAGCACACATTTGCGTGTGCTGTCCTGACACAAATTTCTATTCCAACTCTAATTTGTTTGTTAACATGAAAGGACCACAGGGCAATTCAAATATTTTCATGAAAAACTGTTTTCTGCTCAGGAAATCAAAGAATAGCAGTTCCTTGAAAATCCCATTGAAATGAATAGGGAACACACATGCTGCAAGTTTTCCAAAAAGACGTTGCGTTAGCAAATTCTATTCCAACTCTAACTTGTGCGTTACCATGAAAGGAACACAGGGCAATTCAAGTCTTTTCATGAAAAACTGTTTTCTGCTCAGGAAATCAAAGAATAGCAGTTCCTTGAAAATCCCATTGAAATGAATAGGGAACACACATGCTGCAAGTTTTCCAAAAGGACGTTGCGTTAGCAAATTCTATTCCAACTCTAACTTGTGCGTTACCATGAAAGGAACACATGGCAATTCAAGTCTTTTCATGAAAAACTGTTTTCTGCTCAGGAAATCAAAGAACTCTAACTTGTGTGCTACCGTGAAAGGAACACAGGACAATTCAAGTCTTTTCATGAACATCTGATTTCTGCTCAGGAAATCAAAGAATAGTCGTTTCTTGAAAATTCCATTGAAATGAATAGGGAAACACATGGTGCACGTTTTCCAAAAGGCCGTTGCACCTCTCCTATCCATTCCTTCCCCCTCTGTCCTTCCCTTCCCCTCTCTCTCCTCTCCTTCCCCCTCTCTCCTTCCTTTCCCCTCTCTCTCCTCTCCTTTCCTTCCCCCTCTCTTGCCTTTCCTCTCTCTCTCCTTCCTTCCCCCTCTCTCTCCTGCTTCCTTCCCCCCTCTCTCTTCTCCCCTCTCCTCTCCTTCCCCCTCTCCTCTCCTTCCATTATCAAATTCCATTCCAACTCAAACTTGTGCGTTACAATGAAAGGAACACAGGGCAATTCAAGTCTTTTCATGAAAAACTGTTTTCTGCTCAGGAAATCAAAGTATAGCAGTTTCTTGAAAATCCTATTGAAATGAATAGGGAAACAAATGGTGCAAGTTTTCCAAAAGGCTGTTGCATTAGCAAATTCCATTCCAACTGTAATTTCGGTGCTACCATGAAACGAACAGAGGGCAATTCAAGTCTTTTTATGAAAAACTGTTTTCTGCTCAGGAATTCAAAGAATAGCAGTTTCTTGAAAATACCATTGAAATGAATCCCTCCATTCTCCTTTCCTTCCCCCTCTCTCTCCTCTCCTTCCTTCCCCCTCTCCTTCCCCCTTTCTCTCCTCTTTGTCCCTCTATTTCTCCTCTCCTTCACTCTCTATCTCCTCTCCTTTCCCCCTCTCTCTCCTCTCCTTTCCTTCTCCCCGATTCTCCTTCCCCCTCTCCTCTCCATCCCCCTCATTCTCCTCTCCTTTTCATCCCCTCTTTTCTTCCCCCTCTCTCTCCTTCCCCCTCTCTCATCTTCCACCTCTCTCCTTCCTCCTCCTTTCCTTCCCTCTCTTTTTCTCCTTCCCCCTCTCTCCTCTCCTTCCCCCCTCTCGCTCCTCTCCTTTCCTTCCCCCTCTCTCTCCTTCCTTCCCCCTCTCTCCTTCCTTCCTTCCCCCTCTCTCTCCTTCCTTCCCCCCTCACACAGGGCAATTCAAGTATTTTCATGAAAAACTGTTTTCTGCTCAGGAAATAAAAGATCAGCAGTTTCTTAAAAATCCCATTGAAATGAATAGGGATACCTTTAGTGCAAGTTTTTCAAAAGGCCGTTCCATTAGCAAATTCCATTCCAACTCGAAGTTGTCTGTTAACATGAAAGGACAAGAGGGCAATTCAAGTCTTTTCATGAAAAACTGTTTTTTGCTCAGGAAATAAAAGAACAGCAGTTTCAAGAAAATCCCATTGAAATGAACAGGGATACATTTGGTACAAGTTTTCCTAAAGGCCGTTGCAATAGCAAATTGCATTCCAACTCTAACTTGTCTGTTAACATGAAAGGACAACAGGGCAATTCAAGTATTTTCATGGAAAACTGTTTTCTGCTCAGGAAATCACGGTACAGCAGTATCTAGAAAATCCCATAGAAATGCACAGGAATACATTTGGTGCAAGTTACTCTAAAAGGCTTGTGAGGCTTGAGGGAAACTCCAACTCGCTTGTGCGTTACCATGAAAGGAGGACAGGGCTATGACGGAATGGGATGTTGTCCGCCTGCGGGTGTGCTCGTATCTGCGTGCCCCCTGGCGCTTACCGCTGGCCCAACTACCGAGTGGCACGGCACTCGGCGTCTCGTGCGGCCTGGAGGGACCCTGGGGAAGGGCTAGCGGGCGGTGGAGGGGACCCCTGCGTGAAACCAGCCCGACCACTGAGCAACACGGTACTCAGCGTCTCGAGCAGCTGGTTCACTGACCTTGTGTGTGTGTGGGAGCGTCTGCGGAGCGGCCGTACGGATACGGGGATCGGATCTTCCCCGGATGAATCTTCGGATCTTACGGGGTCAGATCGGGGAATATTCGGATCTTAGGCGCTCACTGTGAATATTCGGATCTTAGGTGCTCACTGTGGATATTCGGATCGTTCACCGACCGCTCGACATACCGAAGCGCGGCAGACAGGCCGCGCCTTCGGATCGGATCTCGGCACCTCGGTCGAATTTCTTGAGTCCGATCCCCATACGCTGCACCTCTGTCCTGATGCGAGATGCAGGCACAGGGTGTTCGTTTCGGATCTTCGCTGGATGCCGCACTCTGAGACCGCGCGGGATCTCAGAATACAGCCGATTTAAAAGTCACCAGGCGAAGCTGAATGCACTAGTAAAATCTGTTTATTTTTTACACCACACATGTATTTATAAACATTTGCACAAAGTCATAACAATGGGAATCCCTGCCCGCCCACACAAGTCCCATTGGCCCTCGCTTGCAGGAGGCACCCGGGCCCCGATTCGTATTGGCGGTTACGAACCGGGGAGTTGCCGATTCGGACCGGATGGTCCGAATCGACCATTTTGCGATTCGACCGGATGGTCCGAATCGGCCATTTTCTGATCCGATCATTCAGACCGGATCCACGAGGCGCTGGAAAATGGCGACGGGCAAGGCACATACAAAGGAATTTACATATATTTCACCATACACAAATGGGGACACTTTTATTACACCACACGCAAAAATCACATCTAATTAAAATATAACAGAACTCCGTGGGTGCACGGCCCCTAACAGTCTATGGCACAACCCTGTCACCATGGACCGCCCCTGGCTGAGGGTGCTGGGCCATCCCGTGACACTCCTCCCCTTCCCCAAGGTCCGACGTACCCGGTTGGACCCCAACGGGTCGTGCCGGGGTAGTCTGGGCTCCCCAATCCCCTGGTTCCCGGGCCGACTGCCGCGATAACCCATCTGCGTTACCGTTTTGCGACCCGGGCCGATATTGGATGGTAAAGTTGAAGGGTTGGAGAGCCAGGCTCCACCGCAACAGGCGACCATTTTCCCCCGCCACTCGGTTGAGCCACACCAAGGGGTTATGGTCGGTCATCACGGTGAAGGACCGACTGTAGACATAGGGTTGGAGCTTCCGTAGGGCCCAGACCAAGGCCAGGCACTCCTTCTCCACCACAGCATACCCCACCTCCCGTGGCAACAGCTTCCGGCTAATGAACGCCACCGGATGATCCCCCCTGTCGTCCCCCACTTGGCTTAGGACAGCTCCCAGTCCGAACATTGATGCGTCTGTATGGACAACAAAACGTTTATTATAGTTGGGAGCTGCTAGCAGGGGAGCTTGGGTCAGGGCGGCCTTCAGTTGTTGGAAGGCCTGTTCGCACTCCGGGGACCACAGGACTTGGCGGGGCAGGGATTTCTTCGTCAGGTCAGTCAGGGGTTTGGCCAGGTCACTGTAGTGGGGTACAAACTTCCTGTAGTACCCTGCGGTGCCCAGGAAGGCGAGGACCTGGGTCTTGGTCACAGGGGTGGGCCAGTCTAGAATGGCCTCTATCTTGGCGGGCTCTGGCCGTTGTATCCCGCACCCCACCCGGTGACCCAGATACTGTACTTCGGCCATCCCCACTTTACATTTCTCAGGCTTCAGGGTCAGGTTGGCGTCCCTGATCCGGCCCAAGACGGTCCCTACATGGTCAAGGTGTTCCTCCCAGGTCTGGCTATAGATGGCTATGTCATCCAGGTACACACAGGCGAATCCCTGGAGGCCATCGAGGAGGCGATCGATTAACCGCTGGAAGGTAGCAGGGGCGTTCTTCATCCCGAACGGCATGACCCGAAATTGGTACAAGCCGAACGGGGTGATGAAGGCCGACTTCGGGGTCGCCTCCTCGGCAAGGGGAATCTGCCAGTACCCCTTGCACAGATCGACCGTGGTCAGAAAATGACCCCGGGCGATCTGATCTAGCAACTCGTCGACTCGGGGCATGGGATAAGCGTCTGTAATGGTACAGTCGTTTATCCGCCGATAGTCGACGCAGAACCTGGTGGTGCCGTCTTTCTTGGGCACCAGGACCACGGGCGACGCCCATGGACTGGCTGACGGCTCAATGACCCCCAGCTCCAACATCTCCCGGATCTCGGCCCGCATGGACTCGCAGACCGCTTCCGGGAGCCGGTATGCAGGTTGCCAAAGGGGTCTCTGGCCGGGCGTGTCCACTTGGTGAACGGCCTGGTCAGTGTATCCCGGGAGGGCCGAGAAAACCCCCGGGTAGTCGTGGAGCAACTGCCGCGCCTGCGCCTGCTTTTCGGGCCCTAACTCCTCCCCCAGCTGCACCTGATCCACCCCGGAAGGCTGCTTGGCTATCCCAGGGAGTTCTAGCAGAGGAAATGGTTCCGTCTCCTCGGTAGCCGGCGCGCATATGGCGTCCACCGACTCCGGGCGTTCATGGTAGGCCTACAGCATATTGACGTGGAACATCCGCTGGATTCTGGTGTCTGCGCAACTAACAACCACATAGGTGGTATCCCCCAGTTGGGTTACCACCCTGTAGGGGCCTTGCCAGGCCGCCTGCAGCTTGTTCTGCCGCTGTGGCTTCAACACCAGAACCTTCTGCCCCACGAGGAACGAGCGACTGCAAGCAGCGCGGTCGTACCACGTCTTCTGCTGAGCCTGGGCTGTTTCCATGTTCTCTTGCACAAACCCCGCGAGTTCTGCCAAGCGCTCCCGGAGCTTCAGGACATAACTCAAGACGGGAACCCCATCTTCCTCCTGTTCCCCCTCCCACTGAGCCCTAACCAAATCCAGGGGCCCCCTCACCTGGCGCCCATATAGCAGCTCGAAGGGGGAGTATCCGGTGGATTCCTGAGGAACCTCCCGGTAGGCGAACAAGAGGTGGGGAAGATACTTCTCCCAATCCTTCCTTTCGTGCACAAAGGCCCGGATGAGCTGCTTCAGGGTCCCATTAAACCGCTCGCACAGCCCATTTGTCTGGGGGTGATATGGGGCGCTGTGCAGCGCCTTAACACCACAGAGATGCCAGAGCTGCTGGGTGAGCTCAGCGGTGAACTGGGTACCCTGGTCGGATAGGATTTCCCGGGGAAACCCCACTCTCGTGAACACCCGTAGGAGAGCGTCCGCTACGGTGTCCGCCTGGATGTTAGCCAAGGCCACAGCCTCGGGGTACCGGGTGGCATAGTCCACCACGGTAAGTATGTACCTCTTACCGGTGGCACTGGGCCGTGGCAACGGCCCAATGATGTTGACCGCCACCCGGCTAAAGGGCTCCTGGATGATGGGCATGGGGTGCAGGGGCGCTTTTGGGTGGTCCCCTGCCTTCCCACACTTTTGGCAGACCGGACAGGTGCGGCAGTATTCGCGGGTGTCTTCGCTGAGGCGGGGCCAGAAAAACGCGCGTGCTAACCGGTGCCGGGTTTTCTTCTGCCCTAGGTGACCTGAAAGGGGGATGTCGTGAGCCAGGCGCAGAAGTTCCTGTCTAGGGCCCTGGGGTACTACCATCTGCTTCTGCAGAACCTGCTTCTTCTTGGACCCCTCCCTCGCGGTGTACCGGTAGAGAAGCCCATCCTCCCACTCTATCCTGTCATCTCTCTTATCGTCGAGGCCCCGGCCGGCCCGATCCCGGTAGAACTGCAACGTGGGATCGGTCTGAGTCTGGTGGCGGAGCGTCTCCGGGGAGCTCCACGGGGAAGGGGAGTCAGGGGGGAAGGGAGGAGTTGGGATTCGTCGGGGTATAGGAGGTCGGGGGGGTTTTGGTTGGGATCTCACCTGGGTCCCGATCGGAGTGCACCTGTCATGGCGTTGGCTCTGTTGCCGGGTGGTTACTGGGGTGGCCGCATCTGAGGAATAAGAAGAGACCAGCTTCCCCAAATCGTTACCAAGGAGCACCTCAGCTGGCAATTGGTTCAACAACCCCACCCTCACCACCTTCTCCCCGGTTCCCCAGTCCAGATGAACCCGTGCCGTCTCAAGCTGGAGAACTTTCCCCCCGGCCACCCGCACTGCAATGGTATTGTGCAGGCGGTCATTCTGCTGGACCAAGTGGGGCCGTACCAGGGTAATAGTAGCCCCGGAGTCCCGAAGCCCCTAAGCGGCTCGCCCGTTTATCCATACCGCCTGATGGTGGTGATGGCGGTTGTCGGCCGAGGCGGCTTGCACGGGGTCTGCCTCATGTAGCCGCTCCCATTCTTCCGGGACCTCCGGCCACGGGGTTTCGGTGTCGCAGCAATGGGCGGACGATGGAGATCTGGCGGGCGGTCGGGCCAAGTCCGGTCGGTTGGGGCAATTCTGTTTGTAGTGCCCGTCTTGGTTGCACACATAGCACCGGACATTGGCCAAGTTGGTGGGCCGGCTGGTGGGTCGTGCTGCTGGCGTCCGAACCGCCGGGGCTGGAGGTGGAGGAGCAGGTAGAGTGGGGCGGAAGGGCAGGGCTCGTTCCCCCCCGGTAACCTTCCGGGTGTCAGCATACTCATCAGCCCAAATAGCCGCTTGCTGCACGGTTTGGGGCTTCTTATCACGCACCCACTCCCGGGTGGCGGAGGGGGTGTGCTCGAAGAACTGCTCGAGCAGCAGCAGCTGGGTAATCTCGGTCACCGTCTCCGCTTTGCTACCCAGGAACCAGGTGCGTAAGTCCCGCTGCAATTGGTGAGCCCACTCAACGTGGGTAGCGCCATTGGGCCGGCGAGAATTCCTGAACTTTGCCCGGCTGGCTTCCGGGGTCACGGCGAACCGGCTCAGCAACGCTTGCTTTACATGCGTGTAGTTGGTGGCCTCCTCGTCCGGCACCGTGCGGTAGGCCTCGGCGGCCCGACCGGTCAACTTGCACGCCAGTATCCTCACCCAGTCGGCACGGTGTACTTCGTGCACTTGGCACAGGCGTTCAAAGTCCTGAAGATAGCTCTCTATCTCTTCATCTGTTTCGCGGAACTCCTTGAACGCCTGAAAGGGCACTTTGCGCCCGGTGGAACGGTCCGAACGAGGACTGCTGTCCCGCCGGCCCCGCACTTCAGCCAGCCGAAGTTCGTGCGCGCGTTCTTTGTCTCGCTCGACGCGCTCTTTCTCTCGCTCCGCGCGTTCTTTCTCGCTCCACGCGTTCCTTTTCTTGCTCCATGCGATCCTTTTCACGCTCCTCTTCCTGTCTAATCTCCCGAATCAGACTCTGCATGACGGCCTCCGATGGGGCAGCTCCGAGAATGGCAGCCCGCTGCCGCACCTTCCGGTGGAGTTCGCATTCGTCGGACTCGGCGAGGACAGGTGCCGGTGAGGTGTCAGCGGGTAACGCTGCGAACGCCGCCCCTTGATCCAATCTCCGTAGCTCCTCAATCATGGCATCCCGGCTCTTGGAGCCCGGGGTGCCTCCCCGATTCTCCAGCATGCCGCGCAGGACGTCCCGCTTGTAGACACCGTACTCGGCCATAAGGAGGGTCTCCTTGGGGTCTGCAGAGAGCTATCCCACCGCTGCCACCAGTATGACGGAATGGGATGTTGTCCGCCTGCGGGTGTGCTCGTTTCTGCGTGCCCCCCGGCGCTTACCGCTGGCCCGCCTACCGAGTGGCACGGCACTCGGCATCTCGTGCGGCCTGGAGCGACCCTGGGGAAGGGCTAGCGGGCGGTGGAGGGGACCCCTGCGTGAAACCAGCCCGACCACTGAGCAACACGGTACTCAGCGTCTCGAGCAGCTGGTTCACTGACCTTGTGTGTGTGTGGGAGCATCTGCGGAGCGGCCGTACGGATACGGGGATCGGATCTTCCCCGGATGAATCTTCGGATCTTACGGGGTCAGATCGGGGAATATTCGGATCTTAGGCGCTCACTGTGAATATTCGGATCTTAGGTGCTCACTGTGGATATTCGGATCGTTCACCGACCGCTCGACATACCGAAGTGCGGCAGACAGGCCGCGCCTTCGGATCGGATCTCGGCACCTCGGTCGAATTTCTTGAGTCCGATCCCCATACGCTGCACCTCTGTCCTGATGCGAGATGCAGGCACAGGGTGTTCGTTTCGGATCTTCGCTGGATGCCACACTCTGAGACCGCGCGGGATCTCAGAATACAGCCTATATAAAAGTCACCAGGCGAAGCTGAATGCACTAGTAAAATCTGTTTATTTTTTACACCACACATGTATTTATAAACATTTGCACAAAGTCATAACAATGGGAATCCCTGCCCGCCCACACAAGTCCCATTGGCCCTCGCTTGCAGGAGGCACCCGGGCCCCGATTCGTATTGGCGGTTACGAACCAGAGAGTTGCCGATTCGGACCGGATGGTCCGAATCGACCATTTTGCGATTCGCCCCGGATGGTCCGAATCGGCCATTTTCCGATCCGATCATTCAGACCGGATCCACGAGGCGCTGTAAAATGGCGACGGGCAAGGCACATACAAAGGAATTTACATATATTTCACCATACACAAATGGGGACACTTTTATTACACCACACGCAAAAATCACATCTAATTAAAATATAACAGAACTCCGTGGGTGCACGGCCCCTAACAGTCTATGGCACAACCCTGTCACCATGGACCGCCCCTGGCTGAGGGTGCTGGGCCATCCCGTGACAAGGGCAATTTAAGTCTTTTCATGAAAAACTGTTTTTTGATCAAGAAATCAAAGAATAGCAGTTTCTTGAAAATCCCATTTAAATGAATAGGGAAACACATGCTGCAAGTGTTCCAAAAGGCCGTTGCGTTAGCTAATTCCACTCCAACTCTAACGTGTGTGCTACCATGAAAGGAACACAGGGCAATTCAAGTCTTTTCATGAAAAACTGTTTTCTGCTCAGGAAATCAAAGAATAGCAGTTTCTTGAAAATCCCATTGAAATGAATAGGGAAACACATGGTACAAGTTTTCCAAAAGGCTGTTGCGTTAGCAAATTCCATTCCAACTCTAACTTGCGCGTTACCATGAAAGGAACACAGGGCAATTCAAGTCTTTTCATGAAAAATGGTTTTCTGCTCACGAAATCTAAGAATAGCAGTTTCTTCCTTCACCCCTCTCCTCTCCTACTCTCTCCTCTCCTTCTTCCCCCTCTCCTCTCCTTCCTTCCCCTCTCCCTCTCTTTCCTTCCCCCTCTCTCCTCTCCTTCCTTCCCCCTCTCCTTCTCCCTTTCTCCCCTCTCCTTCCCCCTCTCTCTCCTCTCCTTCGCCCTCTCCTTCTCCCTTTCTCTCCTATCCTTCCCTCTCTCTCCTCTCCTTCCCCCTCTCCTCTCCTTTTCTTCCCCCTGTCTCTGTCCCCTTCTCACTTCTATCCCCTCTCTCTTCTTCCCCTCTCTCCTCTCCTTCCCCTCTCTACTTCCCCCTCTCTCCTCTCCTACCCATCTCTCTCCTCTCCTTTCCTTCCCCTTCTCTCTCCATCCTTCCCCATCTCTCTCCTTCCTTCCCCCTCTTTCTCCTTCCTTCCCTTCCCCTCTCTCTTTCCTTACTTCCCCCTCTCTCTCCCCTTCCTTCCCCCTCTCTCCTCTCCTTCCTTCCCCTCTTTCTCCTTCCCTCTCTCTTTTCTTCCCTCTCTCCCTCCTTTCTTCCCCCTCTCTCTCCTTCCTTCCCTCCTCACGTAGGGCAATTCCAGTATTTTCATGAAAAACTGTTTTCTGCTCAGGAAATCAAAGAATAGCAGTTTCTTCTTTCATCCCTCTCCTCTCCTACTCTCTCCTCTCCTTCTTCCCCTCTCTCCTCTCCTTCCTTGCCCTCTCCCTCTCTTTCCTTCCCCCTCTCTTCTCTCCTTCCTTCCCCCTCTCTTTCTCCCTTTCTCTCCTCTCCTTCTGCCTCTCTCTCCTCTCCTTCGCCCTCTCCTTCTCCCTTTCTCTCCGATCCTTCCCTCTCTCTCTCCTCTCCTTTGCCCTCTCTCTCCTCTCCTTCCCCTTTCTCTCCTCTACATTCCTTCTCCCCCTCTCTCCTTCCCCCTCTCCTCCTCATCCCCCTCTCTCTCCTCTCCTTCCCCCTCTCCTCTCCTTTTCTTCCCCCTCTCTCCTTCCCCTTCTCACTTTTTACCCCTCTCTCTCCTTCCCCCTCTCCTCCTCATCCCCCCTCTCTCCTCTCCTTCCCCTCTCTCCTCTCCTTCCCTTCTTTCTCCTCTCCTTTCCTTCCCCTTCTCTCTCCATCCTTCCCCATCTCTCTCATTCCTTCCCCCTCTTTCTCCTTCCTTCCCTTCCCCCTCTCTCTTTCCTTCCTTCCCCCTCTTTCTCCTTCCTTGCCTTCCCCCTCTCTCTTTCCTTCCTTCCCCCTCTCTCTCTCTCCTTACCCCTCTCTCTCTCTCCTTCCCTCTCTCTTTTCTTCCCTCTCTCCCTCCTTTCTTCCCCATCTTTCTCCTTCCTTCCCTCCTCACACAGGGCAATTGAAGTATTTTCATGAAAAACTGTTTGCTGCTCAGGAAATCAAAGAATAGCAGTTTCTTGAAAATCCCATTGAAACTCTTAGTGCAAGTTTTCCAAAAGGCCGTTGCGTTAGCAAAATCCATATCAACTCTAACGTTAACATAAAAGGAACACAAGGCAATTCAAGTCTTTTCATGGAAAATATTTTTCTGCTCAGGAGATCATGATACAACAGTATCTAGAAAATCCCATAGAAATGCACAGGAACAAATTTGCTGCAAGTTTTCTGAAAGGCTTGTGAGGCTTGTGGGAATCTTCAACTTGCTTGTGCGTTATCATGAAAGGAACACAGGGCAGTTCAAGTCTTTTCATGAAAAACTGTTTTCTGCTCAGGAAATCAAAGAGTAGCAGTTTCTTGAAAATCCCATTGAAATGAATAGGGAAACACATGGAGCAAGTTTCTCAAATGGCCGTTGCGTAAGCAAATTCCATTCCAACTCCATTTTGTGCATTACCATGAAAGGTACACAGGGCAATTCAAGTATTTTCTTGAAAAACTGTTTCCTGCTCACAAAATCAAAGAATAGCAGTTTCTTCCTTCACCCATCTCTCCTTCCTTCCTCACTCTCTCCTCTCCTTCCTTCCCCCTCTCTCCTCTCCTTCATTCCCCCTCTCTCCTCTCCTTCATTCCCCTCTCTCCTCTCCTTCCTTCCCCTCTCCTTCTCCCATTCTCTCCTCTCCTTCCCCCTCTCTCTCCTCTCCTTCCCACTCTCCTCTCCTTCCCCCTCTCCTTCTCCCTACTCTCCTCTCCTTCCCTCTCTCTCTACTCTCCGTCCCCCTCTCTACTCTCCTTCCCCCTCTCTTTCCTCTCCTTCCTTCCCCCTTTTTTTCTTTCCCCCTCTCTCCTCTCCTTCCTTCCACCTTTCCTTCCTTCCACCTCTCCTTCTCCCTTACTCTCCTTTGCCCTCTCCTCTCCTTCCCCCTTTCTCTGCTCTCCATTCCTTCTCCCCCTCTCCTTCCCCCTCTCCATACCCCTCTCAATCCTCTCCTTCACACCATTCTCCTCTCCTCCCCCTGATCTCCTCTCCTTCCTTCCCCCTCTCTCTCCTTCCCCCTCTCTCATCTTCCGCCTCCCTCTCCTTCCTCCTCCTTTCCTTCCCCTCTTTCTCCTTCCCTCTCTCTTTCTCCTTCCCCCTCTCTCTCCTCTCCTTTCTTTCCCCCTCTCTCTCCTTCCTTCCCTTCCCCCTCTCTCCTTCCATCCCCCTCTCTCTCCTTCCTTTCCCCCTCACACAGGGTAATTCAAGTATTTTCACGAAAAACTGTTTTCTGCTCAGGAAATAAAAGAACAGCTTAGTCTTAAAAATCCCATTGAAATGAATAGGGATACCTTTAATGCAAGTTTTCCAAAAGGACGATCCGTTAGAAAATTCTATTCCAACTCTAAATTGTGCGTTACCTTGAAATGAACACAGGGCAATTCAAGTGTTTTCAAGAAAAACTGTTTTCTGCTCAGATAATCAAAGATTAGCAGTTTCTTGAAAATAATATTGAAATGAATATGGAAACACATTGTGCATGTTTTCTAAGAGACAGTTGCATTAGCAAATTCCGTTCCAACTGTAACTTGTGAGTTACCTTGAAATGAACACGGAGCAATTCAAGTCATTTCAAGAAAAACTGTTTTCTGCTCAGATAATCAAAGATTAGCAGTTTCTTGAAAATCCCATTAAAATGTATAGGGAAACACATTGTGCAGGTTTTCTAAGAAACAGTTGCATTAGCAAATTCCATTCCAACTGTAACTTGTGAGTTACCATGAAATGAACACAGGGCAATTCAAGTCTTTTCAAGAAAAACAGTTTTCTGCTCAGTAAATGAAAGATTAGCAGTTTCTTGAAAATCCCATTGAAATGAATAGGAAAACACATTGTGCATTTTTTCTAAGAGGCAGTTGCCTTAGCAAATTCCATTCCAACTCTAACTTGTGCGTTACCTTGAAATGAACACAGGGCAATTCAAGTGTTCAAGAAAAACTGTTTTCTGCTCAGATAATCAAAGATTAGCAGTTTCTTGAAAATCATATTGAAATGAATATGGAAACACATTGTGCAGGTTTTCTAAGAGACAGTTGCATTAGCAAATTCCGTTCCAACTGTAACTTGTAAGTTACCATGAAATGAACACAAGGCAATTCAAGTCATTTCAAGAAAAACTGTTTTCTGCTCGAATAATCAAAGATTAGCAGTTTCTTGAAAAGCCCATTAAAATGTATAGGGAAACACATTGTGCAGGTTTTCTAAGAAACAGTTGCATTAGCAAATTCCATTCCAACTGTAACTTGTAAATTACCATGAAATGAACACAGGGCAATTCAAGTCATTTCAAGGAAAACAGTTTTCTGCTCAGATAATCAAAGATTAGCAGTTTCTTGAAAATCCCATTGAAATGAATAGGGAAACACATTGTGCATTTTTTCTAAGAGGCAGTTGCCTTAGCAAATTCCATTCCAACTCTAACTTGTGCGTTACCTTGAAATGAACACAGGGCAATTCAAGTGTTCAAGAAAAACTGTTTTCTGCTCAGATAATCAAAGATTAGCAGTTTCTTGAAAATCCCATTGAAATGAATAAGGAAACACGTTGTGCAGATTTTCTAAGAAGCGTTGCATTAGCAAACTTCATTGCAACTCCTAACTTGTGCGTTACAATGAAATGAACACAGGGCTATTCAAGTCTTTTGAAGAAAAACAGTTTTCTGCTCCGGAAATCAAAGATTAGCATTTTCCTGAAAATCCCATTGAAATGAATAGGGAAACACGATGTGCAGATTTTGAAAGACGCAGATGCCTTAGCAAATTTCATTCCAACTCTAACTTGTGCGTTAGAATGAAATTAACACAGGGCTATTCAAGTCTTTTGATGAAAAACAGTTTTCTGCTCAGGAAATTAAAGATTAGCAGTTTCATGAAAATCCCATTGAAATGAATAAGGAAACACGTTGTGCAGATTTTCTAAGAAGCTGTTGTCTTAGCAAATTTCATTGCAACTCTAACTTGTGCGTTACAATGAAATGAACTAAGGACAAATTTCATTGCAACTCCTAACTTGTGCGATACAATGAAATGAACACACGGCAATACAAGTCTTTTGAAGAAAAACAGTTTTCTGCTCAGGAAATCAAAGATTAACATTTTCTTGAAAATCCAATTGAAATGAATAGGGAAACAAGTTGTGCAGATTTTCTAAGAAGCCGTTGCATTAGCAAATTTCTTTCCAACTCTACCTTGTGCGTTACATTGAAATGAACACAGGGCATGTTAAGTCTTTTGAAGAAAAACTGTTTTCTGATGTGGAAATCAAAGATTAGCAGTTTTAAGAAAATCCCATTGAAATGAATAGGGAAACACTTTGTGCAGATTTTCAAAGAAGCACTTGCATTAGCAAATTTCATTCCAACTCTAACTTGTACGTTACAATGAAATGAACACATGGCAATTCAAGTCTTTTGTAGAAAAACAGTTTTCTGCCCAGGAAATCAAAGATTAGCAGTCTCATGAAAATCCCATTGAAATGAAAGGGAAACACTTTGTGCAGATTTTCTAAGAAGCGTTGCATTAGCAAACTTCATTGCAACTCCTAACTTGTGCGTTACATTGAAATGAACACAGGGCATGTCAAGTCTTTTGAAGAAAAACAGTTTTCTGCTCCGGAAATCAAAGATTAGCAGTTTTACGAAAATCTCATTGAAATGAATAGGGAAACACGTTGTGCAGATTTTCTAAGAAGCCGTTGCCTTAGCAAATTTCATTCCAACTCTAACTTGTGCGTTACAATGAAATGAACACACGGCAATTCAAGTCTTTTGAAGAAAAACAGTTTTCTGCTCAGGAAATCAAAGATTAGCAGTTTCATGAAAATCCCATTGAAATAAATAGGGAAACACGATGTGCAGATTTTCTAAGACGCAGATGCCTTAGCAAATTTCATTCGAATTCTAACTTGTGCGTTACAATGAAATGAACACAGGGCTATTCAAGTCTTTTGTAGAAAAACAGCTTCCTGCTCAGGAAATCAAAGATTAACATTTTCTTGAAAATCCCATTGAAATGAATAGGGAAACAAGTTGTGCAGATTTTCTAAGAAGCCGTTGCATTAGCAAATTTCTTTCCAACTCTACCTTGTGCGTTACAATGAAATGAACACACAGCAATTCAAGTCTTTTGAAGAAAAATTGTTTTCTGCTCAGGAAATTAAAGATTAGCAGTTTCATGAAAATCCCATTGAAATGAATTGGGAAACACGTTGTGCAGATTTTCTAAGAAGCGTTGCATTAGCAAATTTCATTGCAACTGTAACTTGTGCGTTACAATGAAATGAACACAGGGCATGTCAAGTCTTTTGAAGAAAAACAGTTTTCTCCTCAGTAAATTAAAGATTAGCAGTTTCATGAAAATCCCATTGAAATGAAAAGGGAAACACGTTGTGCAGATTTTCTAAGAAGCAGTTGCCTTAGTAAATTTCATTGCAACTCTAACTTGTGTGTTGCAATGAAAAGAACTAAGGACAATTCAAGTCTTTTGTAGAAAAACAGTTTTCTGCTCAGGAAATCAAAGATTAGCATTTTCTAAAAATCCCATTGAAATGAATAGGGAAACACCTTGTGCAGATTTTCTAAGAAGCACTTGCAAATTTCATTCAAACTCTAACTTGTACGTTACAATGAAATAAACACATGGCAATTCAAGTCTTTTGTAGAAAAACAGTTTTCTGCTCAGGAAATCAAAGATTAGCATTTTCTTGAAAATCACATTGAAATGAATAGGGAAACACTTTGTGCAGATTTTCTAAGAAGCGTTGCATTAGCAAATTTCATTGCAACTCCTAACTTGTGCATTACAATGAAATGAACACAGGACAATTCAAGTCTTTTGTAGAAAAACAGCTTTCTGCTCAGGAAATCAAAGATTAGCAGTTTTATGAAAATCCCATTGAAATGAATAGGGAAAAACGTTGTGCAGATTTTCTAAGAAGCAGTTGCATTAGCAAATAACATTCCAACTCTAACTTGTGCGTTACATTGAAATGAACACAGGGCATGTCAAGTCTTTTGAAGAAAAACAGTTTTCTGCTCCGGAAATCAAAGATTAGCAGTTTTACGAAAATCTCATTGAAATGAATAGGGAAACACGTTTTGCAGATTTTCTAAGAAGCACTTGCATTAGCAAATTTCATTCAAACTCTAACTTGTACGTTACAATGAAATGAACACACGGCATTTCAAGTCTTTTGAAGAAAAACAGTTTCTGCTCAGGAAATCAAAGATTAGCATTTTCCTGAAAATCCCATTGAAATGAATAGGGAAACACGATGTGCAGATTTTCTAAGAAGCAGTTGCATTAGCAAATTTCATTGCAACTCTAACTTGTGCGTTACAATGAAATGAACTAAGGACAATTGAAGTCTTTTGTAGAAAAACAGTTTTCTGCTCAGGAAATCAAAGATTAGCATTTTCTTGAAAATCCCATTGAAATGAATAGGGAAACACTTTGTGCATATTTTCTAAGAAGCCTTAGCAAATTTCATTGCAACTCTAACTTGTGCGTTACAATGAAATGAACTAAGGACAATTTTCACTGCAGCTCCTAACTTGTGCGTTACATTGAAATTAACACAGGGCATGTGAAGAAAAACAGTTTTCTGCTGAGGAAATCAAAGATTAGCAGTTTTATGAAAATCCCATTGAAATGAATAGGGAAACAAGTTGTGCAGATTTTCTAAGAAGCCGTTGCATTAGCAAATTTCTTTCCAACTCTACCTTGTGCGTTACAATGAAAGGAACACACGGCAATTCAAGTCTTTTGAAGAAAAATAGTTTTCTGTTCAGGAAATTAATGATTAGCAGTTTCATGAAAATCCCATTGAAATGAGAAGGGAAACACTTTGTGCAGATTTTCAAAGAAGCAGTTGCCTTCACAAATTTCATTCCAACTCTAACTTGTGCGTTACAATGAAATGAACACACGGCAATTCAACTCTTTTGAAGAAAAATAGTTTTCTGCTCAGGAAATCAAAGATTAGCATTTTCTTGAAAATCCCAATGAAATGAATTGGGAAACACGTTGTGCAGATTTTCTAAGAAGCGTTGCATTAGCAAATTTCATTGCAACTCTAACTTGTGCGTTACAATGAAATAAACTAAGGACAAATTTCATTGCAACTCCTACCTTGTGCGTTACAATGAAATGAACACACGGCAATTCAACTCTTTTGAAGAAAAATAGCTTTCTGCTCAGGAAATTAAAGATTAGCAGTTTCATGAAAATCCCATTGAAATGAATAGGGAAAAATGTTGTGCAGATTTTCTAAAAAGCAGTTGCATTAGTAAATAACATTCCAACTCTAACTTGTGCGTTACATTGAAATGAACACAGGGCATGTCAAGTCTTTTGAAGAAAAACAGTTTTCTGCTCTGGAAATCAAAGATTAGCAGTTTTACGAAAATCTCATTGAAATGAATAGGGAAACACGTTGTGCAGATTTTCTAAGAAGCCGTTGCCTTAGCAAATTTCATTCCAACTCTAACTTGTGCGTTACAATGAAATGAACACACGGCAATTCAAGTCTTTTGAAGAAAAACAGTTTCTGCTCCGGAAATCAAAGATTAGCATTTTCTTGAAAATCCAATTGAAATGAATAGGGAAACACGATGTGCAGATTTTCTAAGACGCAGTTGCATTAGCAAATTTCATTCCAACTCTAACTTGTGCGTTACAATGAAATGAACACAGGGCATGTCAAGTCTTTTGAAGAAAAACAGTTTTCTGCTCAGGAAATTAAAGATTAGCAGTTTCATGAAAATCCCATTGAAATGAAAAGGGAAACACGTTGTGCAGATTTTCTAAGAAGCTGTTGCCTTAGCAAATTTCATTGCAACTCTAACTTGTGTGTTATAATGAAATGAACTAAGGACAATTAAAGTCTTTTGTAGAAAAACAGTTTTCTGCCCAGGAAATCAAAGATTAGCAGTCTCATGAAAATCCCATTGAAATGAAAGGGAAACACTTTGTGCAGATTTTCTAAGAAGCAGTTGCATTAGCAAATTTCATTGCAACTCCTAACTTGTGCGTTACAATGAAATGAACACATAGCAATTCAAGTCTTTTGTAGAAAAACAAAAATGCAGCAGTTGCATTAGCAAATTTCATTGCAACTCTAACTTCTGTGTTACAATGAAATGAACTAAGGACTATTCAAGTCATTTGTAGAAAAACAGTTTTCTGCTCAGGAAATCAAAGGTTAGCAGTTTCATGAAAATCTTATAGAAATGAATAGGGAAACAAGTTGTGCAGATTTTCTAAGAAGCAGTTGCCTTAGCAAATTTCATTCCAACTCTAACTTGTCCGTTACATTGAAATGAACACAGGGCATGTCAAGTCTTTTGAAGAAAAACAGTTTTCTGCTCAGTAAATTAAAGATTAGCAGTTTCATGAAAATCCCATTGAAATGAAAAGGGAAACACTTTGTGCAGATTTTCTAAGAAGCGTTGCATTAGCAAACTTCATTGCAACTCCTAACTTGTGCGTTACAATGAAATGAACACAGGGTTATTCTAGTCTTTTGTAGAAAAACAGCTTTCTGCTCAGGAAATCAAAGATTAGCAGTTTTATGAAAATCCCATTGAAATGAATAGGGAAAAACGTTGTGCAGATTTTCTAAAAAGCAGTTGCATTAGCAAATAACATTCCAATTCTAACTTGTGCGTTACATTGAAATGAACACAGGGCATGTCAAGTCTTTTGATGAAAAACAGTTTTCTGCTCAGGAAATCAAAGATTAGCATTTTCTTGAAAATCCTATTGAAATGAAAAGGGAGACAAGTTGTGCAGATTTTCTAAGAAGCCGTTGCCTTAGCAAATTTCATTCCAACTCTAACTTGTGCGTTACAATGAAATGAACACACGGCAATTCAAGTCTTTTGAAGAAAAACAGTTTTCTGCTCAGGAAATCAAAGATTAGCATTTTCCTGAAAATCCCATTGAAATGAATAGAGAAACACAATGTGCAGATTTTCTAAGACGGAGATGCCTTAGCAAATTTCATTCCAAATCTAACTTGTGCGTTACAATGAAATGAACACACGGCATTTCAAGTCTTTTGAAGAAAAACTGTTTCTGCTCAGGAAATCAAAGATTAGCATTTTCTTGAAAATCCCATTGAAATGAATAGGGAAACACGTTGTGCAGATTTTCTAAGAAGCAGTTGCCTTAGCAAATTTCATTCCAACTCTAACTTGTGCGTTACAATGAAATGAACACAGGTTCTATTCAAGTCTTTTGAAGAAAAACAGCTTTCTGCTCAGGAAATCAAAGATTAACATTTTCTTGAAATTCCCATTGAAATGAATAGGGAAACAAGTTGTGCAGATTTTCTAAGAAGCCGTTGCATTAGCAAATTTCTTTCCAACTCTACCTTGTGCGTTACTATGAAAGGAACACACGGCAATTCAAGTCTTTTGAAGAAAAATAGTTTTCTGTTCAGGAAATTAATGATTAGCAGTTTCATGAAAATCCCATTGAAATGAGAAGGGAAACACTTTGTGCAGATTTTCTAAGAAGCCGTTGCATTAGCAAATTTCATTCCAACTCTAACTTGTGCGTTACAATGAAATGAACACACGGCAATACAAGTCTTTTGAAGAAAAATAGTTTTCTGCTCAGGAAATCAAAGATTAGCATTTTCTTGAAAATCCCAATGAAATGAATTGGGAAACACGTTGTGCAGATTTTCTAAGAAGCGTTGCATTAGCAAATTTCATTGCAACTTTAACTTGTGCGTTACAATGAAATGAACTAAGGACAAATTTCATTGCAACTCCTACCTTGTGCGTTACAATGAAATGAACACACGGCAATTCAACTCTTTTGAAGAAAAATAGTTTTCTGCTCAGGAAATTAAAGATTAGCAGTTTCATGAAAATCCCATTGAAATGAATAGGTAAAAACGTTGTGCAGATTTTCTAAAAAGCAGTTGCATTAGCAAATAACATTCCAACTCTAACTTGTGCGTTACAATGAAACGAACACACGGCAATTCAAGTCTTTTGAAGAAAAACAGTTTCTGCTCCTGAAATCAAAGATTAGCATTTTCTTGAAAATCCCATTGAAATGAATAGGGAAACACGATGTGCAAATTTTCTAAAACGCAGTTGCATTAGCAAATTTCATTCCAACTCTAACTTGTGCGTTACAATGAAATGAACACCCGGCAATTCAAGTCTTTTGAAGAAAAACAGTTTTCTGCTCCGGACATCAAAGATTAGCATTTTCCTGAAAATCCCATTGAAATGAATAGGGAAACACGATGTGCAGATTTTCTAAGACGCAGATGCCTTAGCAAATTTCATTCCAACTCTAACTTGTGCGTTACAATGAATTGAACACAGGGCATGTCAAGTCTTTTGAAGAAAAACAGTTTTCTGTTCAGGAAATTAAAGATTAGCAGCTTCATGAAAATCCCATTGAAATGAAAAGGGAAACACGTTGTGCAGATTTTCTAAGAAGCTGTTGCCTTAGCAAATTTCATTGCAACTCTAACTTGTGTGTTACAATGAAATGAACTATGGACAATTGAAGTCTTTTGTAGAAAAACTGTTTTCTGCTCAGGAAATCAAAGATTAGCATTTTCTTGAAAATCCCATTGAAATGAATAGGGAAACACTTTGTGCAGATTTTCTAAGAAGCCTTAGCAAATTTCATTGCAACTCTAACTTGTGCGTTACAATGAAATGAACTAAGGACAAATTTCTTTTTTTTGTAAATATCATTTTATTAAGTTTTCAGCGAAAAAGGTAATAGGACACGCAGGTCCAAACAGTAGCAGCATATCGTAAGGATGCACAGTTATAAGTAACTAAAAGAGGGTAGACATGCAAGTCTGACATATATTATATTATAACAGGGCACGCAGGCACCCCGGCAGCTTCAAAGGGTGGGGAGGCTAGGGTGGTACGACAGAGAGGGCGAATACCAGGTCAGGGGAGGAAAGAGAGCATAAATTCTACTCAGGCGTAGGTGTGGGAAGGGCAGGGACTGACGGAACCGGACCCAGGCGGGCGATAAAGGCCGATGAAGTGGACAGTGTGTGCCATTGAGACCAAATTAAGAGGTATCGAGGAAGTTGGTCAGTGGCCGACATATATAAATGTTCCACCGCCCTAAGGTCTTCCATCCGGCGGAACCATTCCCGCAGAGGAGGTGGGGCAATTTGTTTCCAGTACAGGGGGATCAGGCTCTTAGCAACATTCAGTATGCGGGGCAGTATGGTCTTTTTGTAAGACGCTATAGACATATCGGTATGGTGAAGCAGCATGGAAGCCGGGGTAAAAGGAGGTGGGGCACCTAGCAAATCTCTGGCGATGGAGTGGAGGCTTACCCAAAATGGTCGTATCAGGGGACAATCCCACCACAGGTGGATAACCGAGCCCAAGGCCCCGAAGCAGCGCCAACAATCTGGGGAGATGTCCGGGGAGAACGTGTGTAAACGGATAGGAGTATAGTACCATAGTGTGAGTAGTTTATAAGCAGTTTCTTGGGTTCTGCTATCCGCGGAACATCGGTGTGTCAGCTCACATATGTCGGACCACTGTTCCTCTGTGAACGTGCACTCCAACATCATTTCCCATTTACCCATGAATGCTGGGGGGGTCGTGGAGGATGCGTCCCGTAGAAGAGTATATATGAATGACACCCCATTTGATAGGGGAGCGGGAGATGCACAAGTACGTTCAAGGTGTGTAAGGGGACGGGTCAGCATGTAAGGTCTCAGTGCACGGCGGAGACAGTTAGTGACCTGACGATATTTAAAGTGGTGTAAGAAGGTAGGCGGTCTATCCTCCAGCAGAGATCCGAGGGGAATGGCACCCGCGCTAGTGAGGAAGTGGTGGACCCTGGGAATGGGGGTAGTGGTCAAAGCCACCAACGATCTTGGACCCAAGTGCGACAGGAATCCCTCGTAATATGTGATCGGGGTCATCGGGGAGGGATAGGTAGTCAGGCCCGAACGAGTCGCTTCCCTATGCCAGCACTGTAGGGTGGCCTTTGTGAACGGTGATGTGCGCGCCAATCGCATGCCCCGTGAGCGAGGCAGCCACGGAAGAACCGCCAGTGGGACCTCCAGCATCGTTTGCTCCACCGACTTCCACCTCCTCACCACCCCCTCCCTGGTCCACTCCGCCGCCCGCAATATGTGACATGAGGCATAATAGCGGGGGAAATCCGGAACCCCCAGCCCCCCCAATCGTAGAACGTGTCATGGTGTCATAACTGATTCTCGGCCTAGCGCGGCGCCAAATATAGGATATCACCAGGGAGCGCAGAGTAGCAAAGAAGGAGTGGGGGATGGTAATAGGTAACGTTTGAAACAGGTAGAGAAGACGGGGGAGGATATTCATTTTGAGGACGGAGACCCTCCCTAGCCAGGAGATGTGGGGGTAGTCCCATGCCCCCAGGTCGCGGCGGAAAGTCGCCAACAACTCGGCAAAATTCGTTTCGTATAAGCGGGACCAATCCACAGTCAACCACACACCCAGATACCGTAGCCGGGATCCCGCCCAACGAAAGGGTAGCCTATGGCGCATGGAGACCACCCTGTGCGACGGGACTGATATGTTTAAAATAGAGGACTTCGAAAAATTAATCTTGAGATTAGCCAGTTTATGATATTCCTCAAAGACCGATAAAATGTTTGGGAAAGAGATCAATGGGTTTGAGACAAAGAAGAGAAGGTCGTCTGCGTATGCCGCCACCTTATGTGTTTCCGCCCCCCCGCAACCCCTGAGATATCCGGGTGTTGGCGAACCGCCTCTAAAAAGGGTTCTAAAGAAAGAATAAAAAGGAGAGGTGAGAGAGGACAACCCTGGCGCGTACCGTTACATATAGGGAAGCTGTCAGTAAATGCACCATTAACGCAGACCCTTGCCGAGGGCCCGTGTACAGCGCCTGTATCCAGGAGCGGAGCAGAGGTCCCAATCCGAGGTGGCGGAGCGTGGCGAAAAGGAAGTCCCAGCCCACCCTGTCGAACGCTTTTTCTGCGTCCGTTGACAGGAGCGCCAGGCCTCCCTGGATTGAAGGGGCTGCGTGTATTATGTGGAGAGCGCGTATCGTGTTATCTCTGGCCTCCCTGTGCGGTACAAAACCCACTTGATCTAAGTGTATCAGTGATGGGATATATGGATTCAAGCGGGTCGCTATTATTTTGGCAAACAGCTTCACGTCACAATTAAGAAGGGATATTGGCCTGTAGCTAGAGCACTGTTCCCTATCTTTCCCTTCCTTGGGTATCAAGACTATGTTGGCCATTAAGGATTGGGTGGGTAAGGGTTTCGTCTCGTGCAGGGAGTTAAAGGCCCGTAAAAAATGTGGAGAAAGGACATCGAAAAAATGTTTGTAATATCGCATCGGGAAGCCATCCGGTCCCGGGCATTTGCCCGATTGCGTGGACTTGATGGCCAGGCTCAATTCCTCCCCCGTGATCGGCTTATCCAGGAGCTCAGCTGTGTCCGCCGAGACTTTACGTCGAAGGTGGCGGGTGAGGTAATTGTCAATGTCTAGGCGGATTTGCGCCCGTGCCTCCTCCGTAGGGGAGCCAGGGACTGCGTAGAGGGATGTATAGTAGTCTTTAATGGATTGCATAATTTGTGTGGGGAGATGGTGCAAATTGCCTTTCTTGTCTCTAATGGTAGGGATATATGTTGCAGCACGTCTCTTAGCCAGTTGCCTGGCCAGAAGTCGACCACTCTTGTTGCCATGTACGTGAAAGAACGCCTGCGAGCGGAGTAACGCTCTATGATGCCTAGTGTGCATGAGATCGGCCAGGGAACGCCTCAGGGCCGTCAAAGAGGTGAGTAAGGCAGGGTCCCCCGTCCGTTTATGTTGAAGCTCCGTTCTGTCAATCTGGGCATACAGATCCAAGATATGGGCCCCCTACGTTTTTTGAGTGCCGAACCCACGCTAATGTAATGACCTCTCAACACACACTTATGCGCCTCCCATACCGTGGCCGGGGGCACCTCTGGATCAGTGTTTTCTACAAAAAAGCGTTCCATGACTATTCTGCTTTCAGCCAAAAGCGTCGGATCCGCCAAGTGTGCGTCATTCAGGCGCCAGTTTGCGGTCGACGGGCGAAAGGTCGGGGATTTAAAGGTTACAATAACAGGGGCATGGTCCGACCAAGTTATATTACCTATTGTTGCAGAGAGGAGAAGGGGGAGATGATAGAAAGGAAGGAAAACATAATCAATACGGGAGTAAGAGGTAGTGGTGTGCGCGTAAAAGGTATAATCCCTGTCTGTGGGGTGAAGAGCCCTCCAACAGTCCACCAAACGTGAGGAGTGCAGTGTTTGCGAGATAGACTGGAGAATGTTCGTCGGGAGGGAGGAGCGCCCCGTAGAGGTGTCGACCGATGGGTGAAGAGGAATGTTAAAGTCGCCCCCCAGGATCAACGTGCCCTCAGAGAAGGCCTGCAGTTTTCTTAAAAGTTTGGTGAGAAAGCGGTGTTGTGCCTTGTTGGGAGCATACACATTTGCAAATGTAAACATCTGTCCTGCAATCTGGCCTTTCGTAAACACAAACCTGCCACTGTCATCTGTCAGCGTGGCCGTCTCCCGGTAAGGGACCGATTTGTGAAAAAGAATGGCTGTACCTTTTGATTTAGAGCCCGGTGTGTCGCTAAACAAACCAGTCGGGTAATGAGAGTCAGCGAAGCGAGGTCTATCCCCCCTGCGGAAATGAGTTTCCTGCACGAACACCACTGAGGCCCGGTGTCTGCGGAAATCAGTCAGAGCAGTGGAACGCCTCTCCGGGATATTTAAACCCCTAGCATTAATGGATAGGAGAACCAGGGATGCCTGTTTAAGCGCCATGGAGAAGCTCAAGGAGGAAAGAGTCACAAGTAGTGCAAGTGAAAGAGTGCGTGCCCTTTCAGGGGGGGGTCAACAGGGGAATACAACAACAACTATTTACAGGCAAGAGGCACAGGTGTAGGGGAGGTGCTACACCACTCACCGAGGCAGCCGCCACAGACGAGGGTAGCACCCACCCGGGGGAATAGGGAAGGGGAAAAACACTCAACCTCAGAAAAGCGGAGACGCGGCTCGGCAGCCGGTCAAACGACCATCAGGATCGCACGACAAACAGTCGTACGAAAACGAGAGTCCAAATGCGACAGGGAGCGGGTGTCGCACCGACCCAAGTGATCAAACATGATAAAACATATGTTAACCAGCAAGTAGCATAAAAAAAGGCAAAGAATATGCAGCACTTTAAATAAACCAGCAAAGGATATTGACGCCGCCTCGTGCCTGGAGGACGCGAGGTCCGTTCTTGGCAACTTCCCATCGGGACTGTCGAGTCAGCGGTTGGCGCCTGCGTGAAGCCAGTCCAGCAACGGTCCATAGACCAAACAGTTAATGTGAGTCCCGGAGTCTAAAACCCGCTTACACCCCTCAATCCGGATCGAGGGCTCCAGGATGTCATCTGTGCGCTTCTATAAAAGACAAAGTCCCGGTGAGGGAGGCACGGGCGGCTAGTGTAGGGGGACTTCTTGGGAAAAACCTTTAAGCGATCAGGGCGCCCAAAAACCCCCCGGTCCAAGACCACGTGTGTGGGTCCCCACACACCGAGCAGCAAAGTCCAGCGAGAAGACGAGCTAGTGTGGGACCCATCAGCCATGACGGTCAAATATAGACAACACGGGCCGTTATCCTTCTTTAAAAGGGATAGAGATTCAGCCAACAGCTCCGGCTCTCCTCGGGGTCTGAGAGCCAGTCCTCGGGGGACGCTGAGGGAGACCCTGCCGGGGTGGACGTCCGCGCGGCGTGGAGTATAGGGCCAGGGGGTCCGGCCAATGAAGTTGAATGGGTGGGAGTTGTAAGTCCGCCAATAATGGAGGTATGTCTTCTGCCACGGACACCAGATATGGACCCGCGGCGTCGTCACCACCAGCCCAATAGGCACGTTCCACCTGTAGCGGATCTTTTGGGCTATCAGTTGACCCGTAAGAGGTTTCAAGGCCCTTCTGTAGGCCAAAGTGGCCGGTGAGAGGTCGGGATAAAGCTGCAGCGGTGATCCTTCATACGAGAACTGTGTCGAGTTCCGCGAATAGCGTAATAAATCCTCTTTAATGCTGAAGTTGGCAAGGCAGCAAACAACGTCTCGTGGCGGGCCCCCGGGGGACCCCGTGGGCGAAGGGCTCTGTGTGCTCGTACATAATCAATCCTGGTGTCAGCGGGTCGTTCCAATAAAGAGTTAAAAATAGTGGTGAGCGCCAGTCGAAGTTCGTCTGGGGATTCTTCGGTGTCTGGGAGGCCCCTGAGGCGCAGGTTGTTTCGGCGGCCCCTGTTATCCAGATCCATTAGGTGCTGCGCCATGCTTCTCATTTGGGCTGAGCGGAGATCTAGCAAGTCTGACGTAGCGGTCTGGGCAAGCCTTGCCGTGTCATTATCTGCCTCCAAAGACGCAACCCTGTCATGTAGGCCCTGGACATCCGTTCTTATGTGATGCAATTCCGCCATTATGGAGTTCTGTAGCGCCTGTATGTCCGCACGTGTGGGGAGAGCCCGCAATAACTCACCCCACGTGGCTGGGTCTTCTGCCTGGGCACTGGCAGGGGATCTCGGCGGGGTTGCGTCCTCCATGTGTCCCGGGGGCGGCGGGGAGACCGCATGCGGATCCGCAGGCAGATCCACCACAGGCCCCGGCGTCACTGCGGCCTCCGGTAGTACCTCCGGCGGAAGTAAAAAAGAGCGCAAATTCGAGGCGCCGCTACACCGCACACTCTCCTGCAGCTTCTTGGTGGTCGAGGGCTTATTTATTTTCCCCATTATGACGGCTGGAGTGCTGGGGTGAGGCTGGATGGTGCTGGTCAGTGCGGAGCTCCCAAATCAAGCGGCCATCGCGATCGGCAGCCCACTAAGGACAAATTTCATTGCAACTCCTAACTTGTGCGTTACATTGAAATGAACACAGGGCATGTGAAGAAAAACTGTTTTCTGCTGAGGAAATCAAAGATTAGCAGTTTTATGAAAATCCCATTGAAATGAATAGGGAAACACTTTGTGCAGATTTTCTAAGAAGCTGTTGCCTTATCAAATTTCATTCCAATTCTAATTTGTGCGTTACAATGAAATGAACACACGGCATTTCAAGTCTTTTGAAGAAAAACAGTTTCTGCTCAAGAAATCAAAGATTAGCATTTTCTTGAAAATCCCATTGAAATGAATAGCGAAACACGTTGTGCAGATTTTCTAAGAAGCTGCTGCCTTAGCAATTTCATTGCAACTCTAACTTGTGTGTTACAATGAAATGAACTAAGGACAATTGAAGTCTTTTGAAGAAAAACAGTTTCTGCTCAAGAAATCAAAGATTAGCATTTTCTTGAAAATCCCATTGAAATGAATAGGGAAACACGTTGTGCAGATTTTCTAAGAAGCTGTTGCCTTAGCAAATTTCATTGCAACTCTAACTTGTGTGTTACAATGAAATGAACTAAGGACAATTGAAGTCTTTTGAAGAAAAACAGTTTCTGCTCAGGAAATCAAAGATTAGGATTCTCTTGAAAATCCCATTGAAATGAATAGGGAAACACGTTGTGCAGATTTTCTAAGAAGCTGTTGCCTTAGCAAATTTCATTGCAACTCTAACTTGTGCGTTACAATGAAATGAACTAAGGACAAATTTCTTTGCAACTCCTAACTTGTGCGTTACATTGAAATGAACACAGGGCATGTGAAGAAAAACTGTTTTCTGCTGAGGGAATCAAAGATTAGCAGTTTTATGAAAATCCCATTGAAACGAATAGGGAAACACTTTGTGCAGATTTTCTAAGAAGCTGTTGCCTTAGCAAATTTCATTGCAACTCCTAACTTGTGCGTTACAATGAAATGAACACACGGCAATACAAGTCTTTTGAAGAAAAACAGTTTTTTGCTCAGGAAATCAAAGATTAGCAGTTTCATGAAAATCCCATTGAAATGAGAAGGGAAACACTTTGTGCAGATTTTCTAAGAAGCAGTTGCCTTAGCAAATGTCATTCCAACTCTAACTTGTGTGTTATAATGAAATGAACTACGGACAATTCAAGTCTTTTGTAGAAAAACTGTTTTCTACTCAGGAAATCAAAGATTAGCATTTTCTAAAAATCCCATTTAAATGAATAGGGAAACACTTTGTGCAGATTTTCTAAGAAGCACTTGCATTAGCAAATTACATTCCAACTCTAACTTGTACGTTACAATGAAATGAGCACATGGCAATTCAAGTCTTTTGTAGAAAAACAGTTTTCTGCCCAGGAAATCAAAGATTAGCAGTCTCATGAAAATCCCATTGAAATGAATAGGGAAACAAGTTGTGCAGATTTTCTAAGAAGCCGTTGCCTTAGCAAATTTCATTGCAACTCCTAACTTGTGCGTTACAATGAAATGAACACAGGGCAATTCAAGTCTTTTGAAGAAAAACAGTTTTCTGCTCAGGAAATCAAAGATTAGCAGTTTCATGAAAATCCCATTGAAATGAATAGGGAAACACTTTGTGCAGATTTTCTAAGAAGAAGTTGCTTTAGCAAATTTCATTGCAACTCTAACTTGTGCGTTACAATGAAATGAACTAAGGACAAATTTCATTGCAACTCCTAACTTGTGCGTTACATTGAAATGAACACAGGGCATGTCAAGTCTTTTGAAGAAAAACAGTTTTCTGCTCAGGAAATCAACGATTAGCAGTTTTATGAAAATCCCATTGAAATGAATAGGGAAACACTTTGTGCAGATTTTTTAATAAGCTGTTGCCTTAGCAAATTTCATTGCAACTCCTAACTTGTGCGTTACAATGAAATGAACACAGGGCAATTCAAGTCTTTTGTAGAAAAACAGTTTTCTGCTCAGGAAATCAAAGATTAGCATTTTCTAAAAATCCCATTGAAAGGAATAGGGAAACACTTTGTGCAGATTTTCTAAGAAGCACTTGCATTAGCAAATTTCATTCCAACTCTAACTTGTACGTTACAATGACATGAACACAGGGTATGTCAAGTCTTTTGTAGAAAAACAGTTTTCTGCCCAGGAAATCAAAGATTAGCAGTCTCATGAAAATCCCATTGAAATGAAAGGGAAACACTTTGTGCAGATTTTCTAAGAAGCAGTTGCATTAGCAAATTTCATTGCAACTCCTAACTTGTGCGTTACAATGAAATGAACACATAGCAATTCAAGTCTTTTGTAGAAAAACAAAAACGAAGCAGTTGCATTAGCAAATTTCATTGCAACTCTAACGTGTGCGTTACAATGAAATGAACACAGGGCACTTCAAGTCTTTTGTAGAAAAACAGTTTTCTGCTCAAGAAATCAAAGATTAGCAGTTTAATGAAAATCTTATAGAAATGAATAGGGAAACAAGTTGTGCAGATTTTCTAAGAAGCCGTTGCCTTAGCAAATTTCATTCCAACTCTAACTTGTGCGTTACAATGAAATGAACACAGGGCATGTCAAGTCTTTTGAAGAAAAACAGTTTTCTGCTCAGGAAATTAAAGATTAGCAGTTTCATGAAAATCCCATTGAAATGAAAAGGGAAACACTCTGTGCAGATTTTCTAAGAAGCAGTTGCCTTAGCAAATTTCATTGCAACTCTAACTTGTGTGTTGCAATGAAATGAACTAAGGACAATTGAAGTCTTTTGTAGAAAAACAGTTTTCTGCTCAGGAAATCAAAGATCAGCATTTTCTTGAAAATCCCATTGAAATGAATAGGGAAACACTCTGTGCAGATTTTCTAAGAAGCAGTTGCCTTAGCAAATTTCATTGCAACATCGAGGATGTCAGCCCACACCGGGGGGGCCAGCGATCGGCCTGAACTCGGCCGAACGCTGACCCCAAAGTGAGGACGCGCTCAGCGCATCCTCAGCACAGCAGCAGCCATGCGGAGCCATGAGCGCGTCCTCCGCATAGAAGTGGTTAAAGCATAGGAAGGGTTATTTTACGGTGAGAACAATAAAGCTGTGGAATTCTCTGCCTGTTGAGGTGGTTGGGTCAGAGTCTGTACAAACTTTTAAAAAACGACTGGATGACTTCCTGCAGACACAGAATATTAAGGGTCATAATATTTAATATGTGGGTAAAAGCTTCTTGATCCAAGGAGGAATCTGACTGCCATTCTGGGGTCAAGAAGGAATTTTTTCCCAGTATGTTGCATATTCAGACTGGGTTTTTTGCCTTCTTTTGGATCAACAGCAGTAGGTTATGTGGGAGAGGCTGAACCCGATGGACGCATGTCTTTTTTCAGCCTATATAACTATGTAACTATGTAACTATGTAAGTGATAAATGAAATTATTGAAATGATTGAATTTATGAATGAAATAAATGAAATGATTGAAATGATTGAATTGATGAACGAAATGATTGAAATGATTGAATTGATGATGGAAATGATTGAATTGATGAATGAAATGATTGAAATGATTGAATTAATGAATGAAATGATTGAATTGATGAATGAAATGATTGAAATGATTGAATTGATGAATGAAATGATTGAAATGATTGAATTGATGAATGAAATGATTTAAATGATTGAATTAATGAATGAAATGATTGAAATGATTGAATTGATGAATGAAATTATTGAATTGATGAATTAAATGATTGAAATGATTGAATTGATAAATGAAATGATTGAAATGATTGAATTGATGATTGAAATGATTGAATTGATGAATGAAATGATTGAAATGATTGAATTAATGAATGAAATGATTGCAATGATTGAATTGATGAATGAAATGATTGAAGTGATGAATAAAATGATTGAATTGATGAATGAAATGATTTAAATGATTGAAATGATAAATGAAATGATTGAATTGATGAATGAAATGATTGAAATGATTGAATTGATGAATGAAATGATTGAAATGATTGAATTGATGAACGAAATTTTTGAAATGATTGAATTGATGATGGAAATGATTGAATTGATGAATGAAATGATTGAAATGATTGAAATGATAAATTAAATGATTGAATTGATGAATGAAATGATTGAAATAATTGAATTGATGAATGAAATTATTGAAATGATTGAATTGATGAATGAAATGATTGAAGTGATGAATGAAATGATTGAAATGATTGAATTGATGAATGAAATGATTGAATTGATGAATGAAATGATAGAAATGATTGAATTGATGATTTAAATGATTGAATTGATACATGAAATGATTGAAATGATTGAATTGATGAATGAAATGATTGAATTGATGAATAAATTGATTGAAATGTTTGAATTGATGAATGAAGTGATTGAATTGATGAATGAAATGATTGAATTAATGAATGAAATGATTGAATTGATGAATGAAATGATTGAATTGATGAATGAAATGATTGAAGTGATGAATGAAATGATTGAATTGATGAATGAAATGATTGAAATGATTGAATTAATGAATGAAATGATTGAATTGATGAATGAAATGATTGAAATGATTGAATTGATGAATGAAATGATTGAAATGATTGAATTGATGAATGAAATGATTGAAGTGATGAATGAAATGATTGAATGATTGAATTGATGAATGAAATGATTGAATTGAATGAATGAAATGATTGAATTAATGAATGAAATGATTGAATTGATGATTGAAATGATTGAAATGATTGAATTGATAAATTAAATGATTGAATTGATAAATTAAATGATTGAATTGATGAACAAAATGATTGAATTGATATTTGAAATGATTGAATTGATGATTGAAATGATTGAATTGATTAATGAAATGATTGAAATAATTGAATTGATGAAGGAAATGATTGAATTGATGAGTGAAAAGAATGAAATGATTGAATTGATGAGTAAAATGATTGAAACGATTGAATTAATGAAATTAAATGATTGAATTGATGATTAAAATGATTGAATTGATAAATGAAATGATTAAAATGATTGAATTGATGAAGGAAATGATTGAATTGATAAATGAAATGATTGAATTGATGATTGAAATGATTGAATTGATGAATGAAATGATTGAAATGATTGAATTGATGAATGAAATGATTGAAGTGATGAATGAAATTATTGAATTGATGAATGAAATGATTGAAATGATTGAATTGATGAATGAAATGATTGAATGATTGAATTGATGAATGAAATGATTGAAATGATTGAATTGATGAAGGAAATGATTGAATTGATAAAGAAATGATTAAAATGTTTGAATTGATGAAGGAAATGATTGAATTGATAAATGAAATGATTGAAATGATTGAATTGATGATTGAAATGATTGAATTGATGAATGAAATGATTGAAATGATTGAATTGATGAATGAAATGATTGAAGTGATGAATGAAATTATTTAAATGATTGAATTAATGAATGAAATGATTGAAATGATTGAATTGATTAATGAAATGATTGAATTGATGAATGAAATGATTGAAATGATTGAATTGATGATTGAAATGATTGAATTGATGAATGAAATGATTTAAATGATTGAATTAATGAATGAAATGATTGAATTGATTAATGAAATGATTGAATTGATGAATGAAATGATTGAAATGATTGAATTGATGAATGAAATGATTGAAATGATGAAGTGATAAATGAAATGATTGAAATGATTGAATTGATGACTGAAATGATTGAAATGATTGAATTGATGAACGAAATGATTGAAATGATTGAATTGATGATGGAAATAATAGAATTGATGAATGAAATGATTGAATTGATGATTGAAATGATTGAAATTATTGAAATGATAAATGAAATGATTGAATTGATGAATGGAATGATTGAAATGATTGATTTGATGAATGAAATGATTGAAGTGATGAATGAAATGATTGAATTGATGAATGAAATGATTGAATTGATGAATGAAATTATTGAAATGATTGAATTGATGAAGGAAATGATTGAATTGATGAATGAAATGATTGAAATGATTGAATTGATGAATGAAATGATTGAATTGATGAATGAAATGATTGAAATTATTGTATTGATGAATGAAATGATTGAAGTGATGAATGAAATGATTGAAATGATTGAATTAATGAATGAGAATGAAATGATAGAAATTATTTAATTGATCAATGAAATGATTGAAATGATTGAATTGATGAATGAAATGATTAAAATGATTGAATTGATAAAGGAAATGATTGAATTAATGAATGAAATTATTGAAATGATTGATTTGATGAATGAAATGATTGAATTGATGAATGAAATGAATGAATTGATGAATTAATTGATTGAATTGCTAAAAGAAATGATTGAAATGATAGAATTGATGAATGAAATTATTGAATTGATGAATAAAATGATTGAATTGATGAATAAAATGATTGAATTGATGAATGAAATGATTGAATTGATGAATGAAATGATTGAATTGATGAATGAAATGATTGAAATGATTGAATTGATGAATGAAATGATTGAATTGATGAATAAAATGATTGAATTGATGAATGAAATGATTGAAATGATTGAATTGATGAAGGAAATGATTGAATTGATGAAGGAAATGATTGAATTGATGAATGAAATGATTGAATTGATGAATGAAATTATTGAAATGATTGAATTGATGAAGGAAATGATTGAATTGATGAATGAAATGATTGAAATGATTGAATTGATCATTGAAATGATTGAATTGTTAAAGGAAATGATTGAAATGATTGAATTGATGATTGAAATGATTGAATTGATGAATGAAATGATTGAATTGATGAATGAAATGATTGAATTGATGAATGAAATTATTGAAATGATTGAATTGATGAAGGAAATGATTGAATTGATGAATGAAATTATTGAAATGATTGAATTGATCATTGAAATGATTGAATTGTTAAAGGAAATGATTGAAATGATTGAATTGATGAAGGAAATGATTGAATTGATGAATGAAATGATTGAATTGATCATTGAAATGATTGAATTGATCATTGAAATGATTGAATTGATAAAGGAAATGAATGAAATGATTGAATTGATGAAGGAAATGATTGAATTGATGAATGAAATGATTGAATTGATTGAATTGATCATTGAAATGATTGAATTGTTAAAGGAAATGATTGAAATGATTGAATTGATGAATGAAATGATTGAATTGATGAATGAATTATTGAAATGATTGAATTGATCATTGAAATGATTGAATTGATAAAGGAAATGATTGAATTGATGAACAAAATGATTGAATTGATCATTGAAATGATAGAATTGATAAAGGAAATGATTGAAATGATTGAATTGATGAAGGAAATGATTGAATTGATGAACAAAATGATTGAATTGATCATTGAAATGATAGAATTGATCATTGAAATGATTGAATTGATAAAGGAAATGAATGAAATAGTTGAATTGATGAAGGAAATGATTGAATTGATGAATGAAATGATTGAAATGATTGAATTGATCATTGAAATGATTGAATTGATAAAGGAATGATAGAATTGATCATTGAAATGATTGAATTGATAAAGGAAATGATTGAAATGATGGAATTGATAAATGAAATGATTGAATTGATGAATGAAATGATTGAAATGATTGAATTGATCATTGAAATGATTGAATTGATAAAGGAAATGATTGAAATGATTGAATTGATGAAGGAAATGATTGAATTGATGAATGAAATGATTGAAATGATTGAATTGATCATTGAAATGATTGAATTGTTAAAGGAAATGATTGAAATGATTGAATTGATGAAGGAAATGATTGAATTGATGAACAAAATGATTGAATTGATCATTGAAATGATAGAATTGATCATTGAAATGATTGAATTGATAAAGGAAATGATTGAAATGATTGAATTGATGAATGAATTGATTGAATTGATGAATAAAATGATTGAATTGATGAATGAAATGATTGAAATGATTGAATTGATGAAGGAAATGATTGAATTGATGAATGAAATGATTGAATTGATGAATGAAATGATTGAATTGATGAATGAAATTATTGAAATGATTGAATTGATGAAGGAAATGATTGAATTGATGAATGAAATGATTGAATTGATTGAATTGATCATTGAAATGATTGAATTGTTAAAGGAAATGATTGAAATGATTGA